>WNWK01005826.1:0-25000 GCA_009830355.1 Cherax destructor
ATCAACGAGCACGCAGAATTTACCTCCAACGGCGTCTTCGCTCTGCGGCCCTTTCTTTACCTTCCCTTCTTGCAGATGGACCCTCCTTTAATCCTGACTCTCTCGTTGACTTTTTGACAGAAACTGACTTACTACACAAACTCTGAAGATTGTACCTCTAGCACCTCCCTCAGTCCCTTCTACCTCGATCTCTTGCTACCCTCTCTCCCTGCACTATCCACTGTCCTGCTGCACTCCATACCCTACTAATCATCCATCTCCCTCTTACAACCCATTCTCTCTGCATCCTGCAATAACCTGCAGCGCTGTATGACCCTTGTGGTTTAGCGCTTCTATTTGATTATAATAATAATAATTTAAGTACCCTGGAAAACAACTCGTCGGGTCCCGGGGACTTATTTTGCTTCAGTTTATTTATTTGTTTGATAACCATGTCCCTCGTGACATTAATATTAGCTAATTTGAATTCTTCAGGAACTGAATAATTGTTAATTTCTGGATTCTCATTTACGTTTTCTTGTGTAAAGACTGACAAAAAATAGTCATTAAATAGAGAACACATTTCCAGTTCGTTATCCGTCAGCTGTCCATTCCCAATTTTCAGAGGTCCTACCTTTTCCCTCACCTTCGTCCTATACACTTGAAAGAACCCTTTTGGATTAGTCTTTGATTCATTAGCAACCTTAATCTCATAGTCACGTTTAGCCTTTCTAATTCCCTTTTTTACTTCTCTTTTAAACTGGACATATTGGTCAATAAGATTAACATCTCTTTTGATGCGCCTATAAATTCGTCTTTTCTTCCCTAATAGATGTTTTAGCCTCCTGTTAATCCATTTGGGATCGTTATTATTTGACCTAAATTCTCTCTGGGGAATAAATATACTCTGTGCACGTTGTACATTATTAAGAAAAAGATCATAAACGCAGATCCCATCGTAATCGTTAGCTAGATTACCCCAGTCGAGATTAGACAGAATAATTTGGGCAATTATTCTGTTAGTGGGATGGATTGTGAAGGACCTGCCTAGTATGGGCCAACAGGCCTGCTGCAGTGTTCCTCCTTTCTTATGGTCTTAAGTTCTCTAAGTCCAATATAATCAGCAGAACGAAAATCAGGAACTTTTACCGTATTATCCCTATTCTCGTACTCCCAGGTAATATTAAAAGTAATGGAATTGTGATCACTTGTGCCAAGCTCTTCAGTGATCTCCAGATCATTTACAAGGGTTTCTTTATTTGACAAGACTAGGTCGAGCAAATTATTACCTCTGGTAGGCTCCGTCACACACTGCTTCAGAAAACAGTCCTGAACTACTTCCATAAAGTCACTGGACTCCAGATTACCGGTCAAAGATTTCTAGTCAATTTGACTAAAGTTAAAATCCCCTACTATCACTACGTTGTTGTGTCTAGAAGCCCTAACAATTTCGACCCAAAGAAGTCTCCCTCTATCGTAAGTACTGATTTTCAAACAAGTGGTCGATACGTGGAACAGTCTTCCGCGTAGGGTAATCGAGGCTGGGACCCTGGACAAATATATGAGTGGGAGTGGCTGGGTTTGATTGGTGTCGTGGGTACGGGAGTAAATTCTTGGGTAGCTTTGAGAAGGGGTGGTTTTGATAAGGACATGCCTTGTATGGGCCAGTAGGCCTTCTTCAGTGTTCCTATATTCTTATGTTCTTATGAAGATCAGACAGGACTACAAAGGGACCTGGACAGGCTGCAAGCCTGGTCTAGTAACTGGCTCCTGGCTTATTCCCTGCTTCGCCCACCCTGGCTCACTCCCAGCCTCATCCACTTTTTCTCATTCTTCCCCTGACACTCCCTAGCTCACGCCCTCCTTCGTCCACCCTGCTTCACTCCCTAGCTCACGTCCTCCTTCGTCCACCCTGCCTCACTCCCTCACATTCCAGGTTCTCTCACCCAACAAGAAATATTTACTTTTAATTACCACGCAATTCCATATGTAATGAAAAATTTACATGTTGGTGTTTAAATTGTCACTGGAGCCAAGTCTGCGCTCATTTTTTATGGATTAAATATCCAGAAAGAGCCGGATGTCCACTCACACTGCACGTCACTACCGTGAGCAACTCACACAATACATGTCACCAGTGTGAGCAACTCACACACTACATGTCACCAGTGTGAGCAACTCACACACTACATGTCACCAGTGTGAGCAACTCACACACTACATGTCACCAGTGTGAGCAACTCACACTACATGTCACCAGTGTGAGCAACTCACACACTACATGTCACCAGTGTGAGCAACTCACACACTACATGTCACCAGTGTGAGCAACTCACACTACATGTCACCAGTGTGAGCAACTCACACTACATGTCACCAGTGTGAGCAACTCACACACACTACATGTCACCAGCGTGAGCAACTCACACACTACATGTCACCAGTGTGAGGAACTCACACTACATGTCACCAGCGTGAGCAACTCACACACTACATGTCACCAGCGGGAGAAAAACACATATTGCATGTCCCCGGCTTGTTTAACACACATAGTGCATGTCACCAGCTTCTTCAACACACATAGTGTATGTCACCAGCTTCTTCAACACACATAGTGCATGTCACCAGCTTCTTCAACACACATAGTGTATGTCACCAGCTTCTTCAACACACATAGTGCATGTCACCAGCTTCTTCAACACACATAGTGCATGTCACCAGTTTCTTCAACACACATAGTGTATGTCACCAGCTTCTTCAACACACATAGTGTATGTCACCAGCTTCTTCAACACACATAGTGTATGTCACCAGCTTCTTCAACACACATAGTGCATGTCACCAGCTTCTTCAACACACATAGTACATGTCACCAGCTTCTTCAACACACATAGTGTATGTCACCAGCTTCTTCAACACACACAGTGCATGTCACCAGCTTCTTCAACACACACAGTGCATGTCACCAGCTTCTTCAACACACACAGTGCATGTCACCAGCTTCTTCAACACACACAGTGCATGTCACCAGCTTCTTCAACACACACAGTGCATGTCACCAGCTTCTTCAACACACACAGTGCATGTCACCAGCTTCTTCAACACACACAGTGCATGTCACCAGCTTCTTCAACACACACAGTGCATGTCACCAGCTTCTTCAACACACATAGTGCATGTCACCAGCTTCTTCAACACACATAGTGCATGTCACCAGCTTCTTCAACAATCATCAAGCTTTCAACACCATAGTGCATGTCACCGGCTTCTTCAACACACATAGTGCATGTCACCGGCTTCTTCAACACACATAGTGCATGTCACCAGCTTCTTCAACACACATAGTGCATGTCACCAGCTTCTTCAACACACATAGTGCATGTCACCAGCTTCTTCAACACACATAGTGTATGTTTCATAAAAGCGTAAGAAAGGATGAACACTGCACCCGTCCTACTGGTCAATGCTTGGCAGGTCCTAGTTGATAAAGTATATTCCTGATAATTGTTGAATATATGTAATATAAGCCTATCCACTGAATGATTGGTTAGTTGAGTTTAAAGCCCATCGACTGCACAAAGGATCCCTAATGTTTCATGTGTTTTTTGAAAAATAATATGAAATATTCTATAAAAATATTTATATTTATAGATTTTTAATGGGATTTTTAAAAAATATGTAAATTTATAAATATTAAAAAAAATATATATAAAATGTTATTCTATTGCATTTTTTGACGATTCAAGGCATTTTGAAGGATTTCCTGAAAAACTATTTTTTTTTAGATAAAATAAACCTATAAGTAAGCCTCCTCAAAAAAAATCATAAATTTCGCTAACTTTTCCAATAAATTTCAGTTGCAGTAGAAATTCTATTTAAAAGTTTGATAATTACAGTATTTTAGCTAAAAAATGAGTTTTGTCAGAAAAGCACTCAAACCGCTCTAAAACGTCGAAATATGCAATAAAATACCATTTTAGTACATTTTTCAAAGATTTTAATGTTTCATGTATTTTTTGAAAAATAATATGAAATATTCTATAATAATATTGATTTTTATAGATTTTTAATGGGATTTTTTAAAAATATGTAAATAATTTATAAATATTAAAAAATGCTATAAAACGTTTTTTCATTGCATTTTTTGACGATTCAAGGCATTTTCAAAGATTTTCTGAAAAACTGTTTTTTAGATAAAATATACCTATGAGTAAGCCTCCTCAAAAAAAAAAAAATTTCGCTTACTTTTCCATAAATTTCAATTGCAGTAGAAATTCTATTTAAAAGTTTGATAATTACAGTATTTTAGCTAAAAAATGAGTTTTGTCAGAAAAGCACTCAAACCGCTCTAAAACGTCGAAATATGCAATAAAATACTATTTTAGCACATTTTTCTAACCTTTTAATGTTTCATGTATTTTTTGAAAAATAATATGAAATATTGTATAATAATATTGTTTTTTATAGATTTTTAAAGGGACTTTTTAAAAAAATTAAATAATTTATAAATATGCAAAAATGCTATAAAACATTATTTTATTGCATTTTTTGACGATTCAAGGCATTTTCAAGGATTTTCTGAAAAACTATTTTTTTTAGATAAAATATACCTATTAGTAATCTTCCTTCCAAAAAATAATAAAATTTCGCTTACTTTTCCCATAAATTTCAATTGCAGTAGAAATTCTATTTAAAAGTTTGATAATCTAAGTATTTTAGCTAAAAAATGAGTTTTGTCAAAAAAGCACTCAAACCACTCTCAAACGTCGAAATATGCAATAAAATACCATTTTAGCACATTTTTCTGAGATTTTTAAAGTTGCATGTAGCCTGTCCATCATCAGTTAATAATACTTTAGTCTTCTTCTTCTTGGTTGGGTTTATCAGGGCCACTGACAGCATGAGCGGTATCGAGCCCGACTTCTCGATGGTACGAGGAAGATTTGTTGCCCAAGGCTGAGCGATGAAAGAAAAGGAGCAAAAGTTCCTTTGTAAATAGAGATAGAAACTTGAAAGTTTCCGATTAGGTCCGGCGGATCCCCTTGCCAAGCCCCAGCAAAGCGGGACCCCCACACCCTCACCTGAGTACAGTAACCGGCTTCCCACCAAAGACCGTTAAATAATTATCCGCAGAGCGGAAAAAATGGAGCTGGCTAAAAGTAAGCCGATGAACAGGTGCCCCTCCTGTAGAGTGCCCGGCGGGCAAAATAGATGACCAGGTGCCCCTCCTGTAGAGTGCCCGGCGGGCAAAATAGATGAGGACAAGCGTCACAGAGAGAACGGGGAAAATTTGTCACTGATACTCAGGCGAGAGAGAGACGTCCACACCCGACGCAGAAGTCCCAATACTTTAGTCCCTACAACAGAGAGTAGAGAAAGTTCTGTGAATATAACCAGAAACATACACACCTCGCGGTGCCTTCTGGTGTACATAGATTTAGATTTCACTGTTTTGTTCATTCACAAAGGGTTTAGTTTTATTTTGTTCGGTGCACCATCATCCTTTGAAAGATTGTACATCTGTCCTGTTCCATCAGTAGCATATTGTGTTACCTTTATGAAATAGGTAGATTATTACCAGTTATTAGAGTACTTATTAAATTTCTGATTAGGCGCTGTAGAAAAAGGTATACGATGGGTCAGCAAGGTAAGATGATTATTTACGCTGATGACAGCAAGAAACAGTGTCCAGTGAGTGTTCACTTGTTAGGTGTCCCTTAGGTGTTCATTTCGTAGGTGTCCCGTAGCTCCATCGCTAGTGCACTCAGCTCACACACTGAGGTCCGGAGTTCGAATCTCCTCTGGTACGGCTGGAAAACATTAGGGACGTGTTTCCATAATACACCTGTTGTCCATGTTCACCCATCAGTGTAAAATGGGTACCTGGGTGTTAGTCGACTGGTGTGGGTCGCATCCTGGGACAAAACTGACCTAATTTGCCCGAAATGTTCAGCATAACAAGCAGCTTTCTATATAGTAGTATGTCATTGATGTCAGCTAGGACTGTATATCTTGTACATGTACTTGTAGTAAATAAAGATATTATTTTTTTTTTATTAACACATCGGCCGATTCCCACCAAGGCAGGGTGGCCCTAAAAAGAAAAACTTTCATCATCATTCACTCCATCACTGTCTTGCCAGAAGGGTGCTTTACACTACAGTTATAAAACTGCAACATTAACACCCCTCCTTCAGAGTGCCGGCACTGTACTTCCCATCTCCAGAACTCAAGTCCGGCCTGCCGGTTTCCCTGAATCCCTTCATAAATGTTACTTTGCTCACACTCCAACAGCACGTCAAGTATTAAAAACCAAATAAAGATATTATTATATTATATAGGTGGATGCTTCGGTAAGTATCTGAACCCGGAATTCCAACGGTAATGTTTATTCGGCTCCTCGTACTATCATGACCTTCAACCCCAACACTTTCGACAGCGTTTCTACTTCCTATATTATTAGAATCCAGCTTAACGAGCATTATTTAATTATTGAGTTTCACCATGGATTCACAACAGGTCGTACCTGCCTGAGAATTGTACTTACATTCTTTAATAAAGCATTGAGGCAGCGAACAACGATAAAGAATATGAAGTTTATTTGAATTTCAGTAAGGCCTTTGATAGAGTACCTCACAAAAGATTGTTAAGAAAAATCGCAGCTCATGATATAGGAAATAAAGTTTTATCTTAGATAAAAAGACACAAGTGTAACTAATGTAAAACAAGTGTAACTAATGTAAAACAAGTGTAACTAATGTAAACTGTCGCATTAGTTGCACTTGTGTCCTTTTAACTAACATATTGTCGGTAATTCTACCAACATTAATTCAATAAAGTTCTAACATTGAACGAGTCATGACTGACCTATAGTAGGCAGAGAGCTTGCGTTAATGGGGTCAAGTTAGAATGGGCACTGGTAACTAGCGGCAATAACTAGTTTTGGGTCCTTTGATGTTAATGGTATAAACCTTGGTAACATATAACAACAAATTGGGTTAGAAAAACAGGTGAGCAAACACTAGGACATATTTATTAGAAAACGTTTCGGTCGTGGGACCTTGATAACTTCTAACATACAGAGGTTAAAAAGACAGTATATATAGGGACAGAGTGAGGCGTGAGTGACACCTGGGATCAGGACAGGTAGACAATGGGATCGTGTGACGTCCCCAGACGTGAATGCTTCCCAGTCACTTCAGCTTGAAAATATGATTTTACTATGACTGCGACCTCATGTGTACAACATGCAGGCATTGATGCTACCTTGTTCATTAAGATATGCAATGATTTTTTTGTGTAGTAAAAGTATCACACTAATACTCGTGCTTGATTACATGAAAACGAAACGTGTTCCCTCAACAAACATATTTGAAGTTTCTTTTGAACATGAAACAAATTGGCAGCCATGCTTATCCAAGTTCCTGACCAGGCATCAGATTTGGCTGCTTCCACTGCAACGTTTTGACAAGAATTTTTCCACGACCTCAAGTGTTCAGACACAATACTCAGTACCTCCAGTAGCGGTTCAGCGTTGTCACCGCAGTCAGATCTCGCTGAGTTTCTGAAGTCAGAGACTGATTCCTCTGATGATGAGTACTATGACGTCCACTTTCATATTATCTTCTACTCATCTGAGCCCGACTGTACACAGAAATGCTCAAAATAATTGTTAAATATAAACGTTGCAATCACATGCTGGAAGACAAATGTTGAATTAATGGCAGTATTCAATAAACCAGATGACTTTTACATTATATCTTATCTCTGTCAGCTGATACTAGTGTCATGAGTCGTGCTAATTCTGATTTGTTTAATGAGGCCACGTTCCTCACAAGTCAATTGCCATTACGGGATTTTCTGGTCCACATTCTGTCTAGGTGATTTAAACCTTACATCATTCACTGCCTTATTAAGCAGTGCTTGATATTTGGTTACCAATAGTGTTCAAGCAGGCACTGGACAGGCACCTAAAGTCAGTACCTGACCAGCCAGGCTGCGGTTCGTACGTCGGTTTGTGTGCGGCCAACAGTAACAGCCTGGTTGATCAGACCCTGATCCACCATGAGGCCTGGTCACAGACCGGGCCGCGGGGAACCCCCGGAACCCTCTCCAGGTAAACCATCATATTTATATTCAGATATTTTAAATCCAATGCTACGATCTTCATAACTATGTCGATAGCTCCTCAACCCGGAACTCCTTCATTGACTTTAACGCCAACCAAAGTGGTATGGGGTAATACTATCCACATAGTATCTTATCCCACTCATTTAAAGTGCCTGCCAAGCCATATTGCGACACCGCATTCCACTGCTTGGAAGAACACCTGTCCTGCCTTAGGTGCATCAACCAGTGTGTCCGTCGACTGCTTGTCACCTTGCTTCCTGCACTGCTGCATTCTGTCATGCAACTTCACCTTACTGTATACTCGTGAAAGTGAACATCGGGATAAAAGCTTATACTACACCGGTTAACGTATGCATGTTCACTTAAATATCAAAGTTGAAGGGCAACTATACTTATGTTTTCCTCTTTCTCTTTATCCTATACTTTTTTCAACTTTTTCTGGGCGCTTAACGAAGTTTAACGACGCACAGCTAGTTATCCATTAAACCCACCGACAGACGAGAAAGTTACCTTAATTGCCACAACTGACACTTTCCGAAAAAAGTCTGGAAGCTTCAGTGTTTCCAAACTTTTGGCTAAAAGAATGTTAGCCCTATTAGGATCCGCTGTCACATGAATACACACATAGCTGCTACAGCTACTACTACAAGTATACACCCACCACTGTTACTACTACCACTACTACTACTACCACTACATACAACGATTATATTATGCAACGGCTTGACAAAGCTCCTGTTGCAACAATAAAATGTCGCATTAGTTACATTAGTCTTTTTACCTAGCACACTGTGAGCATGGAGAAGCTATGCAGAAAGTGTACTGACCCATGCTTGACATGAGGAGGTGTACTGGCCCAAGCTTGACATGATGAAGTGTACTGACCCATGCTTGACATGAGGTGTACTGACCCATGCTTGACATGATGAGGTGTACTGACCCAAGCTTGACATGATGAGGTGTACTGGCCCATGCTTGACATGATGAGGTGTACTGACCCAGTCTTGACATGATGAGGTGTACTGATCCATGCTTGACATGAGAAGGTGTACTGGCCCAAGCTTGACATGATGAGGTGTACTGACCCATGCTTGACATGATGAGGTGTACTGACCCATGCTTGACATGAGGTGTACTGGCCCAAGCTTGACATGATGAGGTGTACTGGCCCATGCTTGACATGATGAGGTGTACTGGCCCAAGCTTGACATGATGAGGTGTACTGATCCATGCTTGACATGAGGTGTACTGGCCCAAGCTTGACATGATGTGTACTGACCCATGCTTGACATGAGGTGTACTGGCCCAAGCTTGACATGATGAGGTGTACTGGCCCATGCTTGACATGATGAGGTGTACTGGTCCAAGCTTGACATGATGAGGAGTACTGGCCCATGCTTGACATGAGGAGGTGTACTGACCCATGCTTGACATGAGGAGGTGTACTGGCCCAAGCTTGACATGATGAGGTGTACTGGCCCATGCTTGACATGATGAGGTGTACTGGTCCAAGCTTGACATGATGAGGAGTACTGGCCCATGCTTGACATGAGGAGGTGTACTGACCCATGCTTGACATGAGGTGTATTGGCCCATGCTTGACATGAGGTGTACTGGCCCATACTTGACATGATGAGGTGTACTGACCCAAGCTTGACATGATGAGGTGTACTGGCCCATGCTTGACATGATGAGGTGTACTGGCCCAGGCTTGACATGATGAGGTGTACTGGTCCTTGCTTGACATGAGGTGTACTGACCCATGCTTGACATGAAAAGGTGTACTGGCCCAAGCTTGACATGAGGAGGTGTACTGGCCCATGCTTGACATGAGGAGGTGTACTGGCCCATGCTTGACATGAGGAGGTGTACTGGCCCATGCTTGACAGGTCCTGCTGAAATCCAATCCTCTCACTTATATTTGTAGCCAACATATTTTCTGCAATTTAACGTTTCTCTCTTCTCACCTCACTTTAGCTTCAGGTCCCTGCACTGTCTGCTATATAAACCTGTTTTAACTTACTCTGTATTACGACTGATGAAGCCACTCCTGGCGATAAGTTTCCTTTAATAAATGCCTTGAACTGTCCTTTTCCACAGTTTGTCGGTATTACCATTCCATTTACAACCATTCCCTTAATTACTTCCTCCCCTGCTTATCATTACAGTAAGGTGTGAGAAACTAACAAAAATTGTTAACAAGTTAGTCGACACAAGGCAACGGCCAGAGGTGTGGAAGACAGCACATGTAGTTCCTATATTTAAGAAAGGGGAGAGGCAGTTAGTGTTAGACTACAAACTGGTGTCACTGACGTGCATAGTATGCGAGGTTATGGGGAAAATGATCAGAAGAGTTGTGGAACATCTAGAAAAGAGTTTATAAACGGCAACCAGCACGGCTTTAGAGATGGTAAATCTTGTCTTAGAAGCCTGCTGGAGTTCTACGACAAGGTAACAAAAGTTAGGTAGGAGAGAGAAGGATGGGTAGTTTGCATATTTTTGGACTGTATGAAGGCTTTAGTACCGCAAGAGACAGGGACAAAAGCTAGAGGAGTAGGCAGGAATAACAGTGAAAGCTCTACAATGGGTAAAGGAATACCTAAAAGGAAGGAAACAACGAGTGATTGTCTGGGAAGAGGTGTCGAAATGGGTGCATGTGACGAGCGGGGTTCCACAAGAATCAGTACTAGGACCGGTACTATTTCTTGTTTAAGTTTACGACATGACGGAATGATACGGTCTGAGGTGTCCTTGTTCGTAGATAACGTGAAACTAATGAAAATAATTTAACAATGAGAGGACCAGGAATGACTAAAAATGGAGTTGGGTAGACTGCAGGTCTGGTCTGACAAGTGGCTACTGGAATTTAACCCTAGCAAGAGCAACGTATTGAAGATTAGGGAAGGGAAAGGAAGACCGCACGCGGAGTACAGGCTCGGGGTGGGGGTTGGGTTAATAACAGATCGCACTACTGCAGTACTACAATGAAATGCTAGCATACCCAGGAACACCTACACTACCTCATAAGGATGCAATGTATTTGCAAACAAAATTATTTGCAAATTTACAGGCGAGTGTTCACACATCGTCTCTGGTTCACTGAAACTAATTACTTTTATAGCCGGTAGGCATTGACACCTAGTTCTAATAATAATAATATCTTTATTTCTACAAGTACATGTACAAGGTATACAGGCCTAGCTGACATCACTGACATATTAATATATAGAAAGCAGCTTGTTACGCAGAACATATCCGGCAAATTAAGTAATTTTTGTCCCAGGATGCGACCAACACCAGTCGATTAACACCCAAGTACCCATTATTACTGATGGGGTGAACATAGACAACAGGTGTAAGGAAACACGTCCAATATTTCCAACTTTTGGAGGGAATCGAACCCGGACTCCTCACCGTGTGAAGCGAAAGCTTTAGCCACCAGGCCACGGGCCATTGAAAGACAGCGTACCCATGTGAGAGTCAGAGATAGCAGAAGAGGGGTCTCAGCAGTGTATGGTTGATCTGGGAAGGTCACACGTATGCTGGACAGGAAGACTAGAATCAGTAGTGCTAAAGATGGAAGGAATGGTAGAGAATGCGAACACGGAAGTCTAGTTGTCAAAAGCAGGGCCATCTGGCTGGTCATGCGGTTTCATCATTGCTTCCTCAAGTGAGGCTTCTGGCTGGTCATTGTCCAGGAACTTCATGTGGTCGATGTGCACTTCCTTGGTATTAACAGTAGCACTCTCCCTCATCTCATAATAGCTGTTGTGAATGAGTTTACAGACACAATCCACAAATAATGGTGAAGCTTGTGCATACCTGGGATCTGACTATGGTTCTGTATCATAACCTTACATCTATCCTTGATCTTATTTACCTTGTCAGACGTGTTATGAGTCGCATGAAAGTGTTAGTTGCCTTCTTTAGGTTCTCACAAACACGTTGATACACTAAACGTGTATTAGGCATCTTGCTTCTACGGAGATCATCTGTGCCATAGCGCGGCCGAGGTGGAAGAATAAGATGTCGTATGGCAAGCGCTAATCATAACCATACTGTGCTTAATTAATGTGGGCACTCGCCAATTAATTTGTTATAGTAGGAGTTCAGGGTGCACCGAACTTAAGGAATTACCTCATTTCACATGGTGCACGTAGAGATGATTGTGGTGGGATAGTGTTACTGGGGCTTGATGAATGCTGAACTTAGAGGAGAGATCTTTCATTATGGCAGTGATTATGTGTGTACCATCATCAGACAAGAGAGCATGATGATAACAAGTATCACTCATACATTCACTGAATGCATCAGCTACTGTCAGTGCTGTTTTATCTAGAATCGGTACCAACTCTAAAAATCTCGTTAGACTGTCAGTCATCATTAGCAGATGTGTGAGAGAAAAGCCCATAATAAGTGGGGGTTATGGTTCAGACACCCAGGAACCATTAGCATGTTACTGCCCGCACTACCATCTAGCAGGCTGAAGCTGAACTTCAGTTCCTCGGGTCTGATTTGCTTTAATTTCTACTCCTGGTAGTATTAACCTTACCTGGTGTGGGTTGAAGTTTGGAGTCACTTCCCCTCCATTCTTCTCCTGATCAGGTAAGGTGATCAACCAGGAGTATTTCTGTCCATTGTTACTGATTTACCTGGTTACCAGAAACCAGTAGAATACCAACCTTTGTGTTTCTTCAATGTTATACTTATTTAACACTTACGTAACCAGTGTTGTTGTTATTATCAGCTCTGCTGCTGGCCTGGTCAACCAGGGTAGACGCTAGGTAATTAGATCAAGATCTATGTGTACAGGATGTAGCGGCACATTACGACTCTCACCTCTGAAATCTGAATTGCCGTACTGCAACCAAGTAGTGACAGGAATTCCAGAACATAGGACGAACACCGCCACCCAGGATAACCAACACCAGTTCTTGTAAAACATCAGAAGACCATCCTGGGCATAAGATACTCTTGTCCCAACATCCTACTGGAACCACAGTGGCCAATTTTTTATATATTTTATTTTTTTAATTACAATCCTTAGAAAATTATCTTCGTTATTCTTCCTCAAGTTATTTATTTATTATTCCATTTTTTTGTGCAGGCGGAAGGCGTTCCCCTGACATGTCGATTACCATTATCAAAGAGAGAAATTTGCCAATAGTTCAAGAGATATTCTCTCCCATGATGAAGCATCCTGTCTCATAACGCCAACAATCATAGGTATAGCCACATCATGTGAATCATTGATACCATTTGCGTCTGTCTACTACGTGGACAGATGCAAAGGCACCAGAATTTGTGCAGCAAAATTTGTACCTATTTATACACAGTTCTATCCATTTCACTTGATACGTCAGCTATTGAAGATTGATGGACTTCAGAATTGTTACACCTTTAGAATGGTAGGAATTCAAATTCGAATCAAGCAAAGGAAAGATAAGTCCAATTCCCTGGACCAAGAGCTCCTCACCAGCATGAAATTAAAAAAGAATGTAATTAGGCAAAACAGTACTATATTCTTTTTCGAAGATAAAATGTGACAGAATGACCGATCAGAAGAGTCTTTCTCCAGTAATAACACGTAAACAAGAATATGGGAATGACCTGTGTACCACTGTGTATTAGTCAACTGCGTATACAAATAGTCCAGTGAATTTTGTCCAAAATACATTACACGAGCGTTAAAATTTTGAAGCCGTCAGAATAAGGCGTTTTCGAATAACGAAAATTTGCTAAAAATCTTCGGAAACATTGGTAAGTCTCTTCTCGTTAAACTTAATAATGTCTTAAATCCGCTGATTTTTTCTTAGTTTGTTTTTCACATTTACATTTCATTTAAAATTCTCTGTAATCCTGTAAGAAAAATATTGATTTTTTAAAACCTAATTAGATAAAATTGGCAAATTAGCACACACACATCTCAAAATTAACTCAAAATACTTGTTATAAAGATATATGTATTACTATTTTCCTAAATACGAAGCTGATCAGAAGAACATAAGAACATAAGAAAGGAGGAACACTGCAGCAGGCCTGTTGGCCCATACTAGGCAGGTCCTTCACAATCCGTCCCACTAACAGAACATTTGCTCAACCCAACCTCCAAAGCCACCCAAGAAACAAGCTTTGACAACTCTACCCACTCATGCGCGAGTCCCACTCAAATCCAACCCCTCTCACTCATGAATTTATCCAACCTAAATTTGAAACTACCCAAGGTCCTAGCTTCAATAACCCTACTAGGCAGACTGTTCCACTCATCAACTACCCTATTTCCAAACCAATACTTTCCTATATCCTTTCTAAATCTAAACTTATCTAACTTGAATCCATTATTGCGGGTTCTCTCTTGGAGAGATATCCTCAAGACCTTATTTATATCCCCTTTGTTAATACCCATTTTCCACTTGTATACCTCGATCATGTCTCCCCTCATTCTACGTCTTACAAGTGAATGTAATTTTAGGGTCTTCAATCTTTCTTCGTAAGGAAGATTTCTAATGCTATGTATTAATTTAGTCATTCTACGCTGAATGTTTTCTAACGAATTTATGTCCATTCTGTAATATGGAGACCAGAACTGAGCTGCGTAATCTAGGTGAGGCCTTACTAATGATGTATAAAGCTGTAATATAACCTCTGGACTTCTGTTGCTAACACTTCTTGATATAAATCCCAGTAATCTATTTGCCTTATTACGTACGCTTAGGCATTGCTGTCTTGGTTTAAGGTTGCTGCTTACCATCACCCCCAAGTCCTTCTCGCAATCTGTATGGCTAAGTTCTACGTTATTTAACTTATAAGTGCTTGGGTTATGGACACTCCCGAGCTTCAGAACCTTGCATTTATCTACATTGAACTGCATCTGCCACTTTTCTGACCACGAATTAAGTTTGTCTAAATCTTCCTGAAGTTCTATGACATCTATGTTTGAATCAATTATCCTACCTATCTTCGTGTCGTCGGCGAATTTGCTCATATCACTAGTAATTCCCTCATCAAGGTCATTGATATATATTATAAATAACAATGGGCCTAAGACTGATCCCTGTGGAACACCACTTGTTACAAGTCCCCATTCGGATTTAACCCCATTTATGCACACACTCTGCTTCCTATTGGTGAGCCATGACTCGATCCATGACAGCACTTTTCCCCCAATGCCATGAGCTGCCACTTTCTTTAACAGTCTCTGGTGCGGTACTCTATCAAAGCCTTACTAAAGTCTAAATAAACAATATCGAATTCTTTATCGTGATCAACAGCCTCAAAAGCTTTACTGAAGAAGGTTAATAAATTAGATAGGCAGGAACGGCCCTCGTGAATCCATGCTGGGTATCATTAATCAAATTATGGTTATCTAGATGGCTTCTAATAATATCAGCTATAATTGACTCTAGTAATTTGCCTACAATTGAGGTCAGGCTTATTGGGCGGTAGTTTGACGGTAGTGACTTGTCCCCTGCTTTAAAAATAGGAATTACATTAGCCATCTTCCACATATCAGACACTACACCTGTTTGAAGAGATAAATTAAAAATGTTAGATATTGGTTCACAGAGTTCCATTTTGCATTCCTTAAGAACCCTTGCAAAAGCTCATCAGGACCCGGCGATTTATTTTGTTTCAGTCGGTCCAGCTGTTTCATAATCATTTCGCTAGTGACTGTGATATTACATAATTTATCTTCTTCTGGGCCTCTGTAAAAATTAATTACTGGGATATTATTAATGTCTTCCTGTGTGAAAACCGAGAGAAAATAATTATTAAAAATAGAGCACATATTATTCTCCTTGTCAGTAAGATGCCCAAAGTTATTTTTAAGGGGACCTATCTTATCCCTAACTTTTGTTCTATAAACCTGGAAAAACTTTTGGGTTAGTTTTTGAATCCCTAGCAACTTTAATTTCATAGTCCCGTTTAGATTTTCTTATTCCCTTTTTAACGTCCCTCTTAATGTCAGTATACTGATTTATAAGATGACCCTCACCTCTTTTTATGCGCCTATAAATTCCTTTCTTCTGCCCTAAAAGATATTTGAGCCTATTATTCATCCATTTTGGGTCATTTCTACTTGATCTAATTTCTTTATACGGGATAAATGTTCTTTGGGCAGCCTGTATAGTGTTAAGAAAACTGTCATATTGATACCTCTCTTCTTCACCCCAGTCCACAGTTGATAAGTGTTCTCTAAGTCCATTATAATCTGCTAAGCGAAAATCTGGGACCATTACTGAATTATCTCTACTATCATACATCCATTTAATGCTAAAGGTAATTGACTTGTGGTCGCTTGAGCCGAGTTCCTCTGTAATTTCTAAATTATTAACAAGGGTTTCCTTGCTTGCCAGAACCAAGTCAAGTAGGTTATTTCCCCTTGTAGGTTCTGTTACAAACTGCTTCAAAAAGCAATCCTCACTCATTAGTTATTACACAGGAAACCATCTGATTAATATTCGTAAATTGAAATTTACACAGCACAGAGTGACAAGCTGTGTTTTAATAAAACCCATTAATGGAAAAAGTTTGAAGCCGAATAGAAGGTATTTTCAAGTGATCTGATTTCAATGATTCTAAGATTTGAAACTATTCAGTAAAATTTCAAATTTGAACCTATTCGGAATAAACTAATAGGTTACAGGTGTAAGCCTCGTGTTCAGGAAACCCAACTATTTATGGCATAGACTGCAGCGATTCCAAGTTATTTTATGACTGTTAAATTAGACACATATGCAACATTTGGGTATCTTTATTGAGGAAACGTTTCGCCACACAGTGGCTTCATCAGTCCAATACAAAGAAGAAAGTAGTAATAAAAGGAGGAGTTTGAGATAATCAGTCCCTCGGCCTGGAGTCGATGTGTTCAGTCCATCAATCTTGAAGTAAATACAACATAAGGCAAATAGAAGTTGCTTATATACTGTAGACAGGTGAGATGAAGCAGGAGGAGGCGGGGTCATAGTGGTATCATCCACTAGTCGAAGTAAGTCCTTGTCCAAAGGTTGGACAAATGTTGAAGAATCCCTTTGTATCAAGATCCCAAGAAGTTGCTGTGTCAGACAGAATGTAGATGAATGGTTCAGAGAACTGACAAGTTGTTAAATTAGACACATATGCAACATTTGGGTATCTTTATTGAGGAAGATACCCAAATGTTGCATCATATGTGTCTAATTTAACAACTTGTCAGTTCTCTGAACCATTCATTTATTTTATGACTATTGTGCCCCATCAACAAATTTACCTATTAAGTTTCGCTAACGAAACTTAATAGGTACTATCCTGACCCTAAGATGTATTAGTTATTAAATATTGAAGCCGTTCAGAAGAGGTAAACTTAATTTTTTTTAAAGGGAATAAAAATTTCATACTATTTTACACATAAAATCATCAAATCTGAACTTACATATTTGAATTTCACTCTCCACCATCATCCTATTTTTTAGAACCTTTAGTGAACGTTTGAAGATTCGCCACGGAGGATTTTGGAAGTTATCTGAGTCATGAGAATGGTGGGAATGGGTTCAATGACTTAGGCCATAGGGCTCTTGAACATACAAATTGTTTCTAGAATTTGATCCTCCTTATCGTATACAAGTGTCAAAAATTCGAAACCAATTGGATGAGACGTTCTCGGGTTATATGCAAAATAAAATCGAAAAGTAGGAGAAAGATAAGAGAAAAGAGATTCAGGCAACCTCTTAAAGATACACCCCTTTGGGAATACCTAAATATTAAACTGAAGGTGAGGACTATCACCATTTCTCCAGACTACTTTAACTGATAATCAGTTGAAATGTAGGAAGAAAACTTGGCACACTATTGTACCCTGTTCGTTCAGTTCCTTAGACAACTTTGGTACCATTATCTCGTGCTATCAAATGAGTTTTGGAAGCTGGTAAGATCATTCACGCCTTGCTTCTTAAATAATCTCGGTCATATTCGCTGCTGTGTGCTATTAGGAAATAACATCGCTCTAAGAACATCAGTGGTTTGTATGATGTTTTTGCTGGGTCTCATGTGAAACTGTGTACAGTACTTATATATATTTGCCCCTATTTCTCAACTTGCCGTTTGTAGATGCCCTCACCCCAAGCCTCGTGGGCCCTGTTGTACCTGCTCTGACAACTATGAATGCTGTCTGCCTTCACCACAGCTTCGTGAAGTAGTACATTCTGACATTCATCCGAGACTTTATCTTCCAACTATAACCCCCTCCCCCATGAACCTCTTTCTTGCCTCTTATCCCTGTCTACCCTATCACTTCTCACAAGTATTTTGTATGCTATCATGTCTCCCCTTGTTCAGCTGTCCTCTAATATTACAAGTTTAGTTTCTTTAGCCTCTCCTCATTGGTTATATCCTTTAACTCTGGGACACATCTCATTGCCTACATCAGTACTTTCTTAACATGCTTTATCAGGCGTGGGTTCCATTTTGGTACTGTGTATCTCAAGATGGACCTGTCATATGTTGCATAGAGGGCCTTCAATGAATTTATCGATATTCCCGAAGGCTACTCTTAGATTTGTCAAACGAGAATTGGCTGCAAATATTATTCAGTTGATGTGTACCTCCAGTGATATGCTTGACACTATGCTCACTCCTAAGTCTTTCTGAGTAAGGTCTGTGGTCTCTGTCCCGCAACTGTGTTCTCTGTGTCTGGTTCTTCGCCTCTTCTCCAATCTTCATAACAGTGGATTCGCTGGGGTGGAATTCAAGGATCCACTTACCTGATCAATCTTGCAGTTTATTAAAATCCATTTGTAACCTTTTTTTGTCCTTGTTGCTTTGAAAAACCTCATTGGTATGTCACTCACATATATCAGAAACAGTATTGGTCCTAATACCGATCATTGCAGATCCCCGATTGTTACTCTTCCCAATCCTGACATCTATTCTCAGACTATCACTCTGTTTCCCTACACAAAAGAACATTCCTTGTTATTCCTGCCTGCATCTCAAGTTTTTGTCTTTGTTTCTTGCTAGGTACAGTGTCACATACCTTCTCGTACTTCAAGAATATGCAGCCTAACCGTCCCTCCCTCTCCTGTCTCACTTTTGTCACCTTGTCATACATCTCCAGCAGGTTAGTAAGACAATATTTACCATCTCTAAAGGTGTGTGATTACTGCTTATGAAGTTATTTCCTTTCAAGTGTTCTATCACTCTCTTGATTATCTTCTCTGTTACCTTACATGGTATGCAAATCAGTGATGCTGGCCTTTAATTCAATGATTCCCATCTTTTCTTATTTACTAAGACCGTATTCGCTGATTTCTAGATTTCTGACAATTGTCCATTGACTAGCTGTAAATCCTAAGACGACCCCTACCCATTCTTCCCTCCCCTACATATTTATACGCCCTCCAAGTTATTTTATTCCAGCCTCTCTAAATGTCCGAACCATCTCAACAACTCCTTTTCAGCCCTCTGAACAATACACCTCCTAATCTCCAAGCTACGAATTCTATACATAATATTCACACTTAGCTGCCCCTAATGCCAAGGCATGCCAGAGGCTCTCCTTGCACTTCAATTTATGATTGTAATGTAAACCTATGTACACGAGCAAAGAAATAAAATTGTATTGTATTGTATTGTACTTCACATTGCCCTCAGACACGACATCTCCACTGCCTCCACCCTCCTCCTCGTTGCAACATTCACAACCAATGCTTCACACCCACATTAGAGCGTTGGTACCACTATACTCTCTGCCTTTTTTTTGCTTCCATGGATAA
Organism: Cherax destructor; assembly: GCA_009830355.1. NCBI lineage: Eukaryota > Metazoa > Arthropoda > Malacostraca > Decapoda > Parastacidae > Cherax > Cherax destructor. Next base: position 19,860 of record WNWK01005826.1, read on the forward strand.
TGTTTGATGTCTCCACAGATGCTTCAGTGTATTACTCACCATTTTTTCCCTCGTCAGTTCCATGGTTCACCTTGTCTTTCATAGACCCATCTGCTGACAAGTCCACTCCCAGATCACTTCCTCCATACTCCCTTCATCCATGTGATACCCAATCCTTCATTATCCATTTTTTTGGTACCCTTATCACCTTGCTCTTTCCAATGCTCACTTTTAATCTCCTTTTAGATACCTTCCCAAATTCGAATACTAACTTTCGCAGCTTCTCTTCAGAATCTCCCAAAACCACAGTGTCATCAGCAAAAACCAACTTCGACAACTCCCTTCCAATCCCACACCTTTCTCCAACACCCCTGCATACACTTCTCTTACATCCCCCATGTAGAAATATATTAACCATGGTGATTACACACATCTCTGTCTAAGGCCTACTGTTACTAGAAAATAATCTCCTTTCCTACATAACCTAACGTGAGCCATATTATCCCCGTAAAGAGTTTAACTGCATTCAATAACCTACCACCTATTCCACACATTTGCAACATTTGTCACATTGCTCTCATATCCACTTTTCATACGCCTTTTCCAAATCTACAAATGGCACAAAAACCTCTTTACCGTTATCTAAATACTGTTCATTTATATGCTTCAATGTCAACACTTGGTCTACACAGCCCCTACCCTTTCTAAGCCTCCTTGTTCATCTGCTATCCTGCTCTCCGTCTTTTAATTCTTTCAATAATAACTCTACCATACACTTTACCAGGTACAGTATACTCAACAGGTTTATTCCCCTATATTTTTTAGATTCTCTTTTGTCCCCTTTGCCTTTATGCAAACGAAATATGCACGCTCTCTGCCAATCCCTAGCTACCTTTCCCAAAGTATCGGTATCGGCAATTTTTATGGTATCGGTATCAGTTAAAAAACAGCCGATACTTTTTATACTATTAATATATGTGTGCTTAAAAACATTAATATTAACATTCTACCTGACGATTGTGCGAGTTATACACACACACACACACACACACACACACACACACAACTGGAAGCTGAAGACTCAGATGAGTCAAAGGGATGTTAGGAAGCATTTCTTCAGCCACAGAGTAGTCAGGAAGTGGAATAGTCTAGAGAAAGACATAGTGGAGGCAGGAACCATACACAGTTTTAAGACGAGGTATGATAAAGCTCATGGAGCAGGGAGAGCAGATACCCAGTAGCGGGCAGCGCAGAGGCGGGGCCAGGAGCCGAGTCTCGACCCCTGCAACCACAATTAGGTGAGTACAATTAGGTGAGTACACACACACACTATGTATCGACCCCTGCAACCACAACTAGGTGAGTACAACTAGGTGAGTACACAATTAGTAACAATTAGTGGCATGACAATCATCAAGAATTCTGTCAACTTCGATATGAGGTAAAACGCTTAACATTCTAAATATTGATATCTGGCAATTGTCAAGGTATTTTTCCGTATGTTAGAAAACGGGTCCACGGCGACTCATTCAAAGGGGAACTTAATTAAAAGGGAACTCGTTTAAAGGAGAGACATTTGTATAGTACCCACATGGACTATAGCCCATAGTTAGGTCATAGTTTTATCCCACATGGTTCTTAGGGAGACTCTGGTCTAACCATCAGAACCAAACCTATTCCTCTGTGTGCTACATTTAAAACAATCCATCGCATTCATATTGGAGTCCTGTTTTAGGCTATGGATTATAGCCTCCAATATAAATGAATCTATTATTATATAATATATGTTTATCATGTTTTATGATGGCTGAAGAGAGGGTTACCATGCCCAACCCTTTTAGGGCAGGGTAGGTGCCAAGGCTAGAGCTTGCTATCATCTGCAACTGTCCCCAGGCTAGGCCTGGGGACAGTTGGTCCCAACGATGAGGGGGTACTTGTACCTCCTCCCATGGGAGACATAGGTCTCTGATACTCCCACGACAGGGAGCCGGAGCCGGGTCGCCATCTGGAATAGACCTGGGCCGGGAGAATTCCCTGCGAATCAACACCTCCTCCTTTATGATGGCTGATTCTATAATGTTCCTTCCAAGCCAAGTGGAATAAGCGACAATTTCTTTAGCTTCCGGCCATTTTGCCATGTTATTACTTTTGTGGTTGGGGATCTAAATGCTAAAGTGGGTAAAAATGTTGTGGAGGGAGTAGTAGGTAAATTTGGGGGGCCAGGAGTAAATGAAAATGGGGAGTCTTTATTAATTGAGCTATGTGTAGAAAGAGGTTTGGTAATAAGTAATACATATTTTATGAAAAAGAGGATAAATAAGTATACAAGATATGATATAGCACGTAATGAAAGTAGTTTGTTAGATTATATATTGGTGGATAAAAGGTTGATGGGTAGGCTTCAGGATGTACATGTTTATAGAGAGGCAACGGATATATCGGATCATTATTTAGTTGTAGCTACAGTTAGAGTAAGAGGTAGTTGGGACAAATGGAAAATGGCAACAGCAAGTAAGAGAGAGGTGAAAGTTTATAAACTAAGGGAGGAGGAAGTTAGGGTGAGATATAAGCAACTATTGGCAGAAAGGTGGGCTAGTGCAAGTACGGGTAGGGGGGTTGAAGAGGGGTGGGTTAATTTTAAAAATGCAGTGTTAGAATGTGGGGCAGAAGTTTGTGGCTATAGGAGGGTGGGTGCAGGAGGAAAGAGGAGTGAGTGGAGGAATGATGAGGTAATGGGTGAGATAAAAGAGAAAAATGTCGCTTATGAGAGGTTTTTACAAAGCAGAAGGGATATAAGAAGAGAGGAGAATATGGAGAGTAAAAGAAAGGTGAAGAGAGAGGTGAGGGAGTGCAAAAGGAAAGCAAATGATGGAGTGGGAGAGGCACTGTTAACAAATTTTGCAGAGAATAAGAAACATTTTTTGAGTGAGATAAACAGGTTAAGAAAGCCTTGCAAACAAATAGATTTGTCAGTTAAAAACAGAATAGAGGAGTAGGGGCTCGGACTTCCAACAAGCATGCGTGAGCGTGTTAGATAGGAGTGAATGGAGATGAATGGTTTTTGGGACCTGACAAGCTGTTGGATTATGAGCAGGGTAATATTTTTTGAAGGGATTCAGGGAAACTGGTTAGCCGGACTTGAGTCCTGGAAGTGGGAAGTACAATGCCTTCACTTTAAAGGAGGGGTTTGGAATATTGGCAGTTTGGAGGGACATTTAAACTGTCGTATCTGAGCGCCTCTGCAAAGAAAGTGATTATGAATGAGTGATGGTTTGGGTTTCTCTTTCTTTTTTTGGGTCACCCTGCCTTTGTGGGAAACGGCCTACGTGTTTATACATATCCTCGCAACATGAAAGAAGGCTAGTTCGCTAGAGTCTCATGTTGTTTGTAGGATCGTGGTTTCATTGATATACGTTTTAATTATTTATATATATATATATATATATATATATATATATACACGCTGCTAGGAATTCGCAAGAGCAGGCGAATTATTCACAAACACTGATCTCTGGTCGACGGAGACTCGAACCTACGAACCTTGTGACAATGTACACAGTGCTTTGCGTATTATATATATATATATATATATATATATATATATATATATATATATATATATATATATATATATATTATATTATACACATCGGCCGATTCCCACCAAGGCAGGGTGGCCCGAAAAAGAAAAACTTTCATCATCATTCACTCCATCACTGTCTTGCCAGAGGGTGCTTTACACTACAGTTATAAAACTGCAACATTAACACCCCTCCTTCAGAGTGCAGACACTGTACTTCCCATCTCCAGGACTCAAGTCCGGCCTGCCGGTTTCCTGAATCCCTTCATAAATGTTACTTTGCTCACACTCCAACAGCACGTCAAGTATTAAAACCATTTGTCTCCATTCACTCCTATCAAATACGCTCACACATGCTTGCTGGAAGTCCAAGCCCTCGCACACAAAACTTCCTTTACCCCTCCCTCCAACCTTTCCTAGGCCGACCCCTACCCCGCCTTCCTCCACTACAGATTTATACACTCTCGAAGTTATTCTGTCTCGTTCCATTCTCTCTACATGTTCGAACCACCTCAACAACCCTCCTCAGCTCTCTGGATAATAGTTTTGGTAATCCGCACCTCCTCCTAATTTCCAAACTCCGAATTCTCTGCATTATATTCACACCACACATTGACCTCAGACATGACATCTCCACTGCCTCCAGCCTTCTCCTCGTTGCAACATTCATCACCCATGCTTCACATCCATATAAGAGTGTTGGTATAACTATACTCTCATACATTCCTTCTTTACTTCCATGGACAAAGTTCTTTGTCTCCACAGACTCGAAGTGCTCCACTCACCCTTTTCCCTCATCAATTCTATGATTCACCTCATCCTTCATAGACCCATCTGCTGACATGTCCACTCCCAAATATCTGAATACATTCACCTCCTCCATACTCTCTCCCTCCAATCTGATATCCAATCTTTCGTCACCTAATCTTTTGTTATCCTCATCACCTTACTCTTTCCTATATTCACTTTCAATTTTCTTCTTTTACACACCCTACCAAATTCATCCACCAACCTTTGCAACTTCTCTTCAGAATCTCCCAAAAGCACAGTGTCATCAGCAAAAAGCAACTGTGACAACTCCCACTTTGTATTTGATTCTTTATCTTTTAACCCCACACCTCTTGCCAAGACCCTCGCATTCACTTCTCTTACAACCCATCTATAAATATATTGAACAACCACGGTGACATCACACATCCTTGTCTAAGGCCCACTTTTACTGGTAAATAGTCCCCCTCCCTCCTACACACTCTAACCTGAGCCTCACTATCCTCATAAAAACTCTTCACTGCTTTCAGTAACCTACCTCCTATTCCATACACCTGCAACATCTGCCACATTGCCCCCCTATCCACCCTATCATACGCCTTTTCCAAATCCATAAATGCCACAAAAACCTCTTTACCCTTATCCAAATACTGTTCACCTATATGTTTCACTGTAAACACTTGGTCTACACACCCCCTACCTTTCCTAAAGCCCCCTTGTTCATCTGCTATCTTGCTTTCTGTCTTACTCTTAATTCTTTCAATAACAACACTACCATACACTTTACCAGGTACACTCAACAGACTTATTCCTC
>WNWK01005826.1:32500-114272 GCA_009830355.1 Cherax destructor
GTATATATATATATATATATAATGTATATATATATATATATATATATATATATATATATATATATATATATTATATATTCGTGGTCACAATAATATATATATATATATATATATATATATATATATATATATATATATATATATATACTGCTTATGGAGACTAGTACACCAAACGGGGATAAGAATGAAATTAGCTTAAAGTCACACCACCGTATGTCCTCGGACCAAGAGTAACACATCTAGCTTGGCTGGGTGCTTGGTTCTTGTAGGATTGTGTGGCCCAGTGGGCTAAGGCATCATGTGATTTTCGCTCACCACAAGGCAGGGCCAAAACGACATGGGTTCGAATCCTCGGCTAGTCGCAGTGTTGTTATTGATTCAATACCACTTGTTCGTGGTCACAATAACATATATACAGGTGAGTGACACTTAACGATACTCGGTAGCATTGAGTTATAAAATGTAAAGTGTTCAGAGTGTCTCAGTTATTTTTTCTGGTTTGTTGCTCTGGCGTTTCAACCTGTCATCTTTGTAATAGACACTATATCTCTGTAGCTATGACAGTCAAACGAGCGACTGTTTAATGAGTCTTTAAAAAAAAAACTATCTGACATTGATTCTCCCACTGCGCTCGATGGGTCTTTGTTTTTTGCCAACATATCAAGGATTTTTTATCACCTGCTAATTAATATAATGTATGAAACTTATCTGTGTATAATTTATATTTAATTTATGTATAATCACTCGTTATTGTGGTATATTACAATTGTTTATTTTTCATTTATAATACTGTCAAAACTAACTAAACCAAACTACTATACAACTACAATAGAATGATACACAGACCATGACAATGTAAACCTATATTAAAAGCTTAAAATTCAGCAAATTTAGCATTTGTTGTAAATTTTAGCTAGAAACTCATTATATAATAATTGACAAAAGGCAATTGCCTTAAAATCTGCTTTTGTTAGTTTGTAATGCTTAAAGGACTGCTTAATTTTTAAGTATGATAGATAAATTTATTAATGATCTGTAAGAGTAAATGAGATAATCAACATCAATTATTATCAAAATTAGAAAATTAAGCTACCACAGTGCCACATCTCCCTCAAAATATTAAGCTACCACAGTGCCACATTTACCTCAAAATATTACACTAACCTTCAAAGTTTGAAATAAATCATAAGAGTCATTAAAAGAATTCAAATATTTTTTTTAACTATAATTGTTATATTATAAATTTGCACCAGTAGAAGAAGGTCGTGTTTCCCTAAGACACCTGCTATCCATGTTCAATTATCAGTAAAATGGATACCTGAGTGTTATTTAACTGGTGTGGGTCGCATCCTGGGACAAAACTGATGTAGTATGCCCAGAATACTCTGCATAACAAGCGGCTTTCTATGTAGTAGTATGTCATTGATGTCAGCTAGGCCTGTATACCTTGTACTTGTAGAAATAAAGATATGATTATTATTATTATTATATTATTATCAGAAGAGGCACTCTTCAGTTAATGGATGGAGATAATTGTGACCATTTGTTTAGTAATATTGGTAGACTGAGACTTAAGCAGCTCAATAACAACGTGGATATTGCACATAAGAAAATACAGAAGAGCAAAAAGTTTCAAGATGGTCAAATTAGACATTTTTCGGTTGTCACATGAATTCCAGAGATTCCGAAATTTTTAAATGTTAGTATATTAGCAAATTTGCAACTTAACTAACTAAACTTGTTGGGTATTGTCCTGCATATAAAATGCATTACCTATTTAAGATATAAGGTTTTTGAAACTTGTATACATAAGTATATTTAACATGATTTAACAAGAAAATTAATTCTATTTTGCACGTGATATTAGCAAATGAGTATCCAAATACCTCTACATAAAATCCTTTACAAATTACCTGACCTAGAATCTTGATATGGATCAGATAACTTTGATCACTGGACATTTAAACATGCCAATAGCTGCATGAAACTTGTCCTGGTTACCGTACACCAGCGATGAAAATTTGAAGCCGATCAGCCTTATGTTATCGATGAAATAAACACAAAAACTTTGGAGAAAGAAAAAATAAGAAAAGAAAATCAGGCAACCATTTAAAAATACAACTTCAGGGATACCTAACAACAGGTAGGAGATTATCCTACAATGTAAGATACAGTAGACCGTCGTTTAACACGGTATTTACGTTCCTGAAAATGCTGTATTAGACAAACTGAAGGACTTATGGAAAAAATAGGGTTACGTTCCTGGGAGCCCCCAAAAAAGCCAAACAATTTTTTTTAGACCTCTGGATCTTACAAAAATAAAAGGAATATGTAATTGTAGTTCATTGTCGTGATGTATTATTTTGTTTTTACTGCTTAAGACTACAAATGCAACATAAATAATAGTATTTCTTACCTTAAATTGTGGGGGCTGGTGTTTGTCGATGATTGTGAAGAGAGTGGAGAGTTATGCTGTGGCCCTACTGGGCTGAGGTGGATGGTAGAGGTTCTAGTACTGAAGTCGATGGTTGTACTGGAGTGTGCATAAATTCTGTAATGGATTTTTGTTCTGTTTTACCCTGCAGTACATTATACAACTGATGGTAAGGCATCAGCTGCTCTAGACACAGTTTCAGGGTCCTCTTCAGTGAAAAAGTCTAACTTTTAGTCATTCAGTAAGTCAGTCAAGTCATTCAGTCAGTCAAGTCATTCAGTCAGTCAAATCATTCAGTCAGTCAAGTCAGTAAGTTATTCAGTCAAATCAGTAAGTTATTCAGTCAAGTCAGTAAGTCAGTCAAGTCAGGATGGTGGTGGGGTGGCAGTAGGTCTCCCCCGTTGACTCAATGGTGTATCTGGCGACCGCGACCGTGTGCTCAAAATGTTTTCCCTCCCCTAACGTGTTAAATTAATTTTACGAAGTGTTAAACAAAAATAGGATGAAATTCTTCAATCGTGCTATAACCAAAGCGTGCAAGACAAACCCGTGTTAAACAGCAGTCTACTGTATTTAATAATATTTTAAAATATATCATTGAATTATTAACCCTTCTAATTGAAAGAAGTTGTGTAAAGCTGTTGCTTGCTTGTATATCAAGTATTGCTGAATGTGGCACAGTGCCCATGACGTTACAACTTCAGGAAAAGAGCCAGTTAGCAAAGTAGCCGTTGCACCTCTATAAAGTATGGTTACATAAATTATGTGAATATGAATGAATAGGGAGTTTTAAATCACAAGCTTTTTTACTCCTCGATATCCACTCGCACCTGCACCTTCCCCCCCCTCCCTGTCTGTCTGTCTGTCTGTCTGTCTGTCTCTCTCTCTCTCTCAAGATTAGGGTAAGGATTCCTAACTTTATTTACAAGAGCTGTTACCTACATCAGCTCATTTGAAAACCTTTTATTGCTATGAGACATACAAGAAAGGAAAAGGATGAAGTTGGAGCCATCTGTGGGCCAGCAGTTTCATTTTATCAACTGGCTTTATTTCGTTGATATCATTATGCTGTACGAACATGTTCCAGACTCGAATCATCCTGGGAATAAATGATCTCAGATGAAGTGATGGTCTGGAGATGGATACAATCAGAAGGAAGTTGCTGCTTGCTGTCTGTCTTGTTGTATAGAAGCTCACTTTTCGCTTTCCTCCAAGTCGAGCCTTGTACACAACATCTCTCCGGTGTTGAAGGTTCTGCTGAAATGACAGATATATCCAGGCTGGGTCCAGGCGAGAGATGAGTCGTCTTGTTCTGTTCTCTATTCTGTCAAGAAGTCACAGATGAGATGGAGGGCAGGCAATCCAAGAAAGTAGAGCATTCTAAAGGCGTAAGCGTACTTACACCTCATACAGAATTTTGCAACCTCTTCTGTCGAGCAGATGAGAGATACATCGAAGATGCTGTAAGTTTCCTGACCACCTTGTTTGCAAGATTTACTGCGTGGTTCTTCATGGTCAGTTTGGAGTCAAATTTCACCCCAAGGATATTAACTTCGTCTCCGTGAACCAACACTTTCCCATTCATTCTACCACTGCTCCAGCATTATAATCATGGTGCCTAGAGACCATCATCATTCGTTTTTTCTCATGAGCAAATATGACCTGCCATCGTTTACCCCAGGCTGATATTGCAGTAAGCTGGTGATTGATGTAGCTTAGAGCAGCTGGCATTTCCTCTCTTGGATAATTAAATGTCAGAGTAGAGTATACACATGAGGTTCTGGGATGAGATGAAGGTCATTGAAGTAGACATTCCATAACAATGGCCCAAGCACACTTTCCTGTGAAACGCTACCACCAATATGTCTTGCTGATTTTGTTCCTTTGAGAAATAAGCTTAGAGATCTACCTTGCAGGTAATCACTGAGGAGAGATAGTATAGAACCTGCAATTCCCAGTGTTTGTAGTTTTGCCAAGAGTCCCTGGTGCTATACTCGTTCGAAAGCTCCAGTAATGTCCAGTGCTACTACACAGCTGACTTTGGATTCATCCAGTGTCTGGTGCCACTTAGTGGAAAGGTTTAACAACAGATCAGCAGCAGAGTAACCTTTTCTGAAGCCATATTGACGGTCACAAATAAGTGAGTGGTAATCGAAAAACTCTGTCATCTGCCGTGAGATTATTGTGTCAAGAATCCTGCCAGTCATTGAGCGGAGTCTGTAGTTGCTGATTACCGCTCTGTAATTATTTTTGTAAGCAGGGACTACATTTGCTTCTTTCCACACAGAAGGCCATTTAGACTGTGCTAGGCAGTGCTGCTAGATGCGAGTTAGAGGTGCTGCTAGCTGGTCTGCACATCGACTCAGCAATCTTGGGTTCAACTTATCTGGGAACACAGCCTTTTCTTGGTCCAGCAATTTAAGAAGATACGCCTCTTCCTGCCTTATTGTCACCACTGACAACTTTGACACGATTCTTGCAGCTAGCCTAGGAGGGTTTAATGCTGGATCAGGAACTTGCATCTTGGCATCTCTCTCTCTTTCTTTGTCTCTCCCTCTCTCTCCCTTTGTCAGCCTGTCTGTCTGTCTGTCTGTCTGTCTATCTGTCTGTCTCTGTCTCTGTCTCTGTCTCTCTCTCTCTCTTTCTCTCTCTCTCCTCCTCCTCCTCCTCCTCCTCCTCCTCCTCCTCCTCCTCCTCCTCTCCTCTATTCCCCTTCTCTCCCTTTCCCTACTCCCCTTCTTTCTTCTTATCCTCCTCCTCCTCTCCTCTATTCCCCTTCTCTCCCTTCCTCTCCTCTCCCCTACTCCCCTTCTTTCTTCTTATCCTCCTCTTCCTCCTCCTACCCCTTTCCCTCCTCCTCTTCCTCCTCCTCACCCTTTCCCTCCTCATCTTCCTCCTCCTCCCCCTTTCCCTCCTCCTCTTCCTCCTCTTCCCCCTTTCCCTCCTTCTCTTCCTCATCCGCCTTCTCTTCCGCTTCCTCTTTGAAGGTATATCTCTATATATACCTATAAATCTTGTTATTTAACCATATTCATTTTGGTCACTGCAAGATCTGAGAAATATTTAAGGAAGGTATCCCTGTATTTCATGACCACATCCCACTGAACCTCAATATACGCAACTGGTATAGAGCACAGTGTGGCATAATTTTGTATCACAGATATTAACGCTGAAGATTTGAAGTAAATCAAAAGAGGCATTCGCAAGTCATCATGAAGAAACTGATATCCCAGTTTCTTCCCCAAAATTGACAAATTAGGAAATACACATCTCAAATCAAACTCGCACCTTCCACTAGAAACACCAGCTTTTAAGCTAAACTGAAGAGGCATTGTCTTGTTATTTCACAGAGACCAAAATCTTAAAATACACCAGCAGATTATTCCTGAAGGTGCTCAGAAGATCCGTCATCAACTATTCATCGTTGAAGGCTTGAGGCTAAGCGTAGGTGACACTCAGAATGTATCGTATGAAAAGTAGTATTTCAAGTTTTTTCCCAGTTCCTCCCAAAAATAGCAAATTGCGACCTGCATAAGTCATAATCAGTCTAAACTTTTCTCAGTAGATAACATGAAATTTTTTACAATAGTCTTGAGAACACACATGTTTTAGGTATATAAATGTACATTAAGAATATTTAACCTATGATAACCTAATAAAGTCAAAACTGCGGCTTATTTCTGACCAGAAGAGATTTTTTTTCCAGTTATTTCAGAAACCAATTTGATTAATAAAATAGGCACATTAAATTTACAGAGCCAATAATCTAAAGAAAGCTGCCTTTGATAAAAATACATCAGCAATGAAAGTGCATTTTCCACTTAATGTAATGAATCCAATCAAATTTTGCCTCTACACATCTAAGAAACGTCTGATTCATATCATACGATTCATCATTCATTAAAAAATTGAAGTCGTTCACGATCGTTTTTATTTTAATTAGGGGAAAGCGCGAAACTCGTAGGCGTCATGAAGAACCCGTGCAGGGAAAGGCCTTCAGGTTCTGTCCTAGCAGGGTGAGGATAAGTCCAGTTCCTTGGATCAACAGTATCCTCACCAGCATCCAGACACCCCACAACGGGCAGTATAACTCATCTATGTAATGCATAGCTGAATTAAAAGTGACCAAGTGGGACTCACACACTTCATTAACTATACCAGACTTCTTCTATGTAGGAGACACGAGTGTCGAAATTTTGAAGCCGAACAGAAAAGGCTGTCTATCTTATGTAAACCAATTTCAGAAATGGTCTAAATGAAATTGAGGAGATGGCACCTACACTTGCCAGTTGTTCCACGAACCTTCACCTAGTAATAGTTGACCTGTGCTGAAAGTTTGAAGCCAATCAGATAAGGCGTTCTAGAGTTATAAAGGAAGTGGAAGAATACGTGGCAGAGTTTTTAAGGACTCACTTAACACGTGAAAATAAAATAAACACTACATAAAGAAGGCCTAGTTGCATTATTTCTCAATTTTATTTATTCAATTTTATTTATATCTATAATTCTATAAAATCCTCTACGAATAAGGATTTGACTTTGTGTTTTTTAAGGGAGTCCAGTACGATAAAAAAACTATAAATTTAGCAAATTAGAATGCAAAAAACCCAAGTTCAATAATATAATACTTGAAGTTAAGTCACACTAATGCTTAAGTGTTTGTAGTGGGTCAGACCATCACTCTCTAGTTATTATTGTAGTGCGTCAGACCATCACTCTCTAGTTATTATTGTAGTGGGTCAGACCAGCACTCTCTAGTTATTATTGTAGTGGGTCAGACCAGCACTCTCTAGTTATTATTGTAGTGGGTCAGACCAGCACTCTCTAGTTATTATTGTAGTGGGTCAGACCATCACTCTCTAGTTATTATTGCAGTGGGTCAGACCAGCACTCTCTAGTTATTATTGTAGTGGGTCAGACCAGCACTCTCTAGTTATTATTGTAGTGGGTCAGACCAGCACTCTCTAGTTATTATTGTAGTGGGTCAGACCAGCACTCTCTAGTTATTATTGTAGTGGGTCAGACCAGCACTCTCTAGTTATTATTGTAGTGGGTCAGACCAGCACTCTCTAGTTATTATTGTAGTGGGTCAGACCATCACTCTCTAGTTATTACACCCAAAACAATTTATTTACCTCGCAATTTAAAAATTTCTCTAGTTCAAACCAAAAGTTTGAAGCCTATAAGAACGGGTATTCTTCAGTAATTGCCTTGAATCCAATAACGATGTGAAATCTGCTTTCTTAAAAATACATCAGGGCTGAAAAATTTGAAACCTGTCGAAACAGACATTCTCCAGCTATCCCACGGTATACAGCGATTCCAAATTTTATTAAAAATTTGGAGCACTGATAAATTTGCCCGCACATAAACTAAATTTAATTGTAACTGTCCTATCCGTAATAAGCATTGGTCATTGAATATTGATACCATTCAGAAGAGGTAGACTGAAATATATTTAACGGGAATTTACTGGAATAAAATTTGTTCACTAATTTACACACAACACTAGCAGATGTGGGGCTACATACTTGAACCAGTATCTTTCTGAACGTTTTTAAGCTACGCCGCAGAGGATTTTGGAAGTTATCAGAGCCATTCATGGATGCTGGGAATGGGGTTAATAACGTTGTTCGTGGGACACCTGCACAGGTTAATTGCTCCTAGATTCTCTATTTACGATTCATCAGCCTCTATTTAAGAGGCCTTTTTGTGCTGAGCGAAATAAATTTGAAAAGTTCCAGGAAGAAAAAAAAAGAAAAAAAAATCTGGTGACCACTTAAAGGTTTCTCATCTGGAATATCAAATATTGATTAAAAATGAAAAATATCTATAAAATTTTGTTATAAAAATATTTGAAAAGAGGTATAATGAAATAAACTATAAGATGTGTCGAGGACCAGAACCTAGAACCACTTGCCCATGTTGAACCAGGAGCTAGAGTCACTTGTAGGTTTCCCCCCACTGGGTAAAACCCCTTACTGAATGAATATCACAGAAGTTAAATCTTATCCTTCTACTTCCTCTCATCCTTCCCTTAATTAAATAATTACGGTATTTTGATTAAAGGTATTAGTGTATTAGTACTATTAAAAAGCTTATTCCACCTTACTGCATATCTGGCAACTCTTCCCCCACACTCCCTCAACTCTCTTCTGGGAATCTAATTCCATAATTTTTAACGGGGACCAGTAAGCCAGCGGAAGGCCTCGGTCAGATGACCAGTAGCTCCAGCTGTATGTCATCACATGACTAAGACCCGCGTCATGAAACACTTGTTCTGTTTCCTGACAAACCTTACCTAACCTATCTTCTGGGACGGGGCAGGACGTACTAAGACAGTAATTATGATGTTGAGGATGATCGTGATGATGTTAGTGGCGAGCAGTTGGATGGGTGGCCATGGGTGCTTGCCACTGCCACAGACGAGGAGCCATCTCTGGATGTGATTTCTTGTGAAATCCACTGGGAAAATCCTCCCCCTTCCCCAATCCTTAAAAAAGGAGGCACGCCAGATAAGGAGCCGCGGAGACTTTTTCTCCTCTTTCATACCTGGATAAATCGCAAATTGTTTTCTTTCCACAATATATTGCAGAAAATTAATTTATTCTACTTAGTAATTTTTCGAGAAATATAGCCTTTTAATGTCGAAGTTTAGCACATCACACTAAAGACCAACTTTCATACAACGAGAATCTTTTAAAATAATAGTTTCTTTTAAATTTCCCGATGCTAGAGTTTGGTCGCCACTCGCTGACACTAATTCTTCCCGATTTCCCGGAAATGTTGTGATCCTCACGTGTGAAGTCTTCCTGAGGTCTCTTCACACTCTTTTGCCTCGAAAACAAGGCGGTAAATAGTGCTGGTTGCTACACACAACTCCAGATTTTCAGGAAAATTCTCAGCTGCTCTATGTCAGCTGTTTCGCTAAGTATATTCAAAGAATAATTTCTACTTCAAAAATTCTTCGCTCGTAGTATTATGTTTCGTCTGTCGGTGGATAGCATTACAAAGTTACTACCAGACACCAACACTTCCTTCTCATCACCGCGTGCTCACTTCTCATCAACGCGTGCTCACTTCTCATCAACGCGTGCTCACTTCTCATCACCGCGTGCTCACTTCTCATCAACGCGTGCTCACTTCTCGTCAACGCGTGCTCACTTCTCATCAACGCGTGCTCACTTCTCATCAACGCGTGCTCACTTCTGCTACTGAAATGCAATCACTGGTTCGCTTATTACATGATGCACACTATAATTTATATCCTCTGTTATTCTGACCAGTCAATAACCTCAGCTTTTTCTTTATAATGTCCATTAAATAATCTATATTAATTAATTCTCAGTTGCTTTTTCACAATTTCCACTGACTATTTTTTATAAATTCATTATTTTAACTTATAATAATTTCTCAGTAATTCTAATTGATAATTTTATCGTCATATCATATCATTGTTTTGCTTTTTTTTGCACTTAATATCTTTGTATTCTTCCTTACGATATTCTCTGATATTATCTCTGTGCAATTCTGTTTGTGATATTCTTTGATTGACTCGTCATCATTGAACGATTTTTATCACCATATCTCTGTATTTATCATCATTAACTCTCATTATAGTTCCTTTTTCTTAGCCCGTCCTTAACATGTTCTCTGTGTCATTTTAATATGTCCCATCAGGCCGCCCTGATTAATGTCTTCCTACGTAATCAGTATCCACCATGGATCGTATATGATCAATATTTTCACCTTAGTTCATGCATGATCAGCATGTGCACCTTGCATCCTAAATGATTAACATCTGAGTCCAAAATGATCAGTATTTGCTCAATGGGACCCACGTCATCAATATTTACACAACAGGTTCTTCATGATCTATATTTATGATAAAGACAATACACGATCAGTAACTTAACCGTGGACTTTCATGATCAATATTGCACCATAGGTTCAAAATGATCAACATCTGCATCATGGGTCGTACATCAAGAAAATCTGTGGCAAATGTCTTAAATGATCAAAATCGGCACAATAGGTCCTATATGATCACTATCAGCTTCATGGATCCTATATAATCAGTATCAGCACCATGGATACTACACGATCAGTATCTGATAAATGGGTTCTACATAATCAACATGCCTACTGATTGGCTAGACACACTGATAATATATGGTGAACTTATAGTGCAATCCTACAGTCCCCGGAGAGGGGTGCCGGACGTTTATTCATGATATATCCGTGAGTGAGGCGTGTGTGGCCGATACGTAGACGGGAGATTGCAGTCTCCCAAACTCGACCCCGGTGGGAAGAAGACCGCCAGAAACCTAAACGTGGCTTGTCCAAGTGATTGAAATATAACATGCCACAGATATGAATGCAAAAAAATGGGAAAACTGGGAGAGCAATGCTTGGAGCTACCCCGATTTTCCCTGTATCTTCTGATATTTCACTGTAATAAAACCATTAACAGAAACATGGAAGAAAACGCCAACAGAAAGCAGGCAATGACTATGGGCTAGGTGGTCATTAAAGTCAATGTGTGGTGAGAGTGGAAAGGAAGAAATAAGTAAAGTGTGTGTGCACTCCTAAAAGAAAGACATTGGTCAGCAGGTGTAGGCGGGTTGTTAAAAAAGGTGGGTCGGCGTCCATCGCAGGTTTTGTCTTCAGTAATACGGCCTCAAGAGTTTTTGAAGACAAGGAAGTAGCAGGAAGTGAGACGCAAAAGTCGGAAGAGGCAAATGGACCAGATAGCAAAGTCACAGGACAGATTGGCTCGACGCCAACGTCCATACGACCTCGACCTATACTTGATGATCCAGTTGCCCTTACAGACATTCCTTCTCGCTGTATCTCTAAGAAACGCGCCAGCTAGAAACCTCTTCCCATCAACTCTATTTAGAGGGGTTTCCAGGGAGGACGGAATCTGGTAGAGACTGAGAGTTAGGACCGTAAGTGAGGGTGGATGGACGTCCACAACTGTGACAGACGTAGGAGGCAAGGGGGTAAGACACAGAGGGAGGGAAAGTTAAGCATAGAAGAGCAAGAGGGTGGAAGACAATTTTAACAACTGGAAGAGTTTTGGTCCTTTGAGGTTACGGACGAAGAGATGAAGGCCCAGCCGGGAAGACTATGTGGGAGAAGAAACAAAGAAAGTGGAGGAAGACGGAGCGGGAAGAATGGACAAAAGCAAAGAGGTGGACTTCAAAGAGTTGAACACAGGATGGACCAGGTGTTACAGAATGGATGGACCAGGTGTTTCAGAATGGATGGACCAGGTGTTTCTGTTCCTTCAACGGCCTGGTGATGGACCAGTTACTTAGGCTCATTCAGTGCCCTGGTGATGGACCAGGTGCTTAGGCTCATTCAGTGCCCTGGTGATGGACCAGGTGCTTTGGTTCATTCAGTGCCCTGGTGATGGACCAGGTGCTTTGGCTCCCTCAGTTCCCTGGTGATGGACCAGGTGCTTCGGCTCCCTCAGTTCCCTGGTGATGGACCAGGTGCTTCGGCTCCCTCAGTTCCCTGGTGATGGACCAGGTGCTTCGGCTCCCTCAGTTCCCTGGTGATGGACCAGGTGATTCTGCTCCTTCAACGGCCTGTTGATGGACCAGGTTCTTCGGCTCATTCAGTGCCCTGGTGATGGACCAGGTGCTTTGGCTCCCTCAGAGCCCTGGTGAAGGACCAGGTGCTTCGGCTCATTCAGTGCCCTGGTGAAGGACCAGGTGCTTCAGCTCCTTCAGTACCCTCTTTTACAGTGCCCTGATTATCAAAGCATATTCCATGGATGGAGTAGGTGGGTTGGGCAGGAGTTTTTGTTTGTGGGATTGGTTTTGAGTTTGAGGGGGAACTGCCTAGTGTGGACCAGTTGGCTTGCTGCAGTGTTCCTTATTTCTGTGTTCTTATGAGTGAGAGGGGTTGGATTTGAATGGGACTTGCACAATGGTTGGGGGGGGGGTTGTCGTGGTTTGATCCTTGTTTGGCGATGGGGATGGGTTGGACAAATAGTTTTGTTGGTTGGTTGGTTTTGATATGGACCTGCCAAGTATGGGCCAGTATGCCTGTTGCAGTGTTCCTCCTTTCTTATGTTCTTAGGAGAATGTGTGGAAGAGGGAACAACAGGGACCCCAGGGCACCGAGCCGCGATGGTGTAGGAGAGTCGTGGAAGTCTGCCCTGAACACGGAGTTGAGTCACTGTCATAGCGTAGGAAATGCCCTTCCTTTCCTTAAGCCAACGGACTTCACGTTCCCTCAAGTAAAGATGATATCTGCTGGAATACGTTGCGTGAGCTTCACTGTAATTAGTGCAAGTGGGAGGCAGACCCCAGGATGGATTATTATGATCTGCTGCACCGCAGACAGGGAATTTTGTCTGTGATCTACAATGTTTGGCCGGGTGGCCAAAACGCAAGCAATATATGCATTGTTGAGGTGCGAGGAGTAACTCCTGCACCTGTAAGCGTTGGTCCGCTATATAAATGGCAGCAGAAAGCTCCCAGCAGTTGAAGGTTGGTTTAGCAGTATTGCTAGGAAAACGTCTCCGTTCCCGGGTAAAGAGGACAAAAGTATCCACTTTGGTGACTGAGAGGTTTTTGGACCTCAAGTTGCTAATGAATGTCCGGTCTGCATTGCAGAAAATCTTGTTGAATACTTGTATACAGGATAAGACAGAACCACAGCTAGAAATAAGTAATGGATGTCCCTGTATTTTGACAAGGATGTCGTCAATAGGCTGAAAGAAGGAAAGATTGTGAGATTGCTAAGCGTCCTTCACAGTGACAGTGAGGATTCCATTATCGAATGCATGACAGGACACATTTTGCCCAACATGCTTCATGAGTGTTTTGCTAATGTCATGGTCAGTGAGGTAAGCAGTAGGTGTCGCTGGCTGAAGAGGAAAGAATTTCACTCGAGTTTGATTTTGAAATAGAGTTGATGGGAAGAGGTTTCTAGCTGGCGCGTTTCTTAGAGATACAGCGAGAAGGAATGTCTGTAAGGGCAACTGGATCATCAAGTATAGGTCGAGGTCGTATGGACGTTGGCGTCGAGCCAATCTGTCCTGTGACTTGCGATCGATTTGAAAACCAACTCGCCGTCGTAGGAGAAGACAAGTGCATAGTCAAGGAAGAGCGAAAATCAAAGGTATTAAAAGGGTCAGCTGGATCACCGGCAACGGAATTAAACAATGAGATTTCGCCGAAAAGCGGTACTGGGTTCGTAAGAAGGTCCGTGGACAGGTAGGAGTCAAGTAAGGGTGTTGCGAGGGTAAAGAGTCTGTGAAGAGACAAATAACGAAATGGATTATCCATGAATTAATTTATATTTTTTTATTAAAAAAAAAGAATGGGAGTAGGGCCAGCACCAAGAAGAAATAAAAAGAGATCTAATATCCCCCATGGCATCCAAGAGCACAATCGTCGCAACAAGTACAGTAGTGTGCAAATTAATTGGGACAGGAGTAAATTTTGTGATTATCTCATAATATGTCTTAGTCTTCGTTTTAATTAATGTAGTTTGGGTTTTTGTTCTTTCCAGAAGAGCTTGCTACCGAATTCTGGCAACCATCAAACTGTGGTGTTACCCAGGGACTCGTCAGTGCTATACCAGCTGCAGTTATTGTTCTGTAAGGCTATTCCTGCAAGCATGGTCTGTGAGTGAATGTGGTTTCGCCAAATTCTCCCCAGTTCACAATTCATGCTGAAATTTATGAAATTTATTAAGAAGCGTACATGTAAACCATACCACGGGCGGGGTTAGAACCCGCGATCAGAGTCATAAAACTCCAGTGGCTAGCGCGTCGGTCTGGAGTTTTATGACTGATCGCGGGTTCTAACCCCGCCCGTGGTATGGTTTGTTTCCGATTTCGCGAGTCAAGCGTACATGTATTGTGGCTCTTAGAAAACATGCTGATTTCAGTATCAGATCGCCGAAAATTTGAGCCTAGCAAAGTCAACTGTTGGTCTAATTCTGAGGAGAGCGGACAACACTGGTGATTCTGGAGCACTGCGTCGAGACAGATGGGGAAGAAAATGCTAGAAAACACCTCACGGTGACAAGGATGACAAGAAATAGTGTGAGTGATGGGAGACTGGCTTCCTGGTGAGTGAGTGATGGGAGACTGGCTTCCTGGTGAGTGAAGGGAGACTGGCTTCCTGGTGTCAGTGATAGGTGACTGGCTTCCTGGTGTGTGAGTAATGGGAGACTGGCTTCCTGGTGTATGAGTGATGGGAGACTGGCTTCCTGGTGTGTGAGTGATGGGAGGCTGGCTTCCTGGTGTGTGAGTGGGAGACTGGCTTCCTGGTGTGTGAGTGATGGGAGACTGGCTTCCTGGTGGTGAGTGATGGAGACTGGCTTCCTGGTGTGTGAGTGATGGGAGACTGGCTTCCTGGTGTGTGAGTGATGGGAGACTGGCTTCCTGGTGTGTGAGTGATGGGAGACTGGCTTCTGGTGAGTGAGTGATGGGAGACTGGCTTCCTGGTGAGTGAAGGATGGGAGACTGGCTTCCTGGTGTGTCAGTGATGGGAGACTGGCTTCGGAGACTGGCTTCCTGGTGTTAGTGATGGAACTGGCTTCCTAGTGTGTGAGTGATGGAGACTGGCTTCCTGGTGTGTGAGTGATGGGAGACTGGCTTCCTAGTGTGTGAGTGATGGGAAACTGGCTTCCTGGTGTGAGTGATGGGAGACTGGCTTCCTGGTGTGAGTGATGGAGACTGGCTTCCTGGTGTGTGAGTGATGGAACTGGCTTCCTGGTGTGTGAGTGATGGGAGACTGGCTTCCTGGTGTGTGAGTGATGGAAGACTGGCTTCCTGTGTGTGAGTGATGGGGGACTGGCTTCCTGGTGTGTGAGTGATGGAAGACTGGCTTTCTGGTGTGTGAGTGATGGGAGACTGACTTCCTGATGTGCGAGTGATGGAAGACTGGCTTCCTGGTGTGTGAGTGATGGGAGACTGGCTTCCTGGTGTGTGAGTGATGGGAGACTGGCTTCCTGGTGTGTGAGTGATGGAACTGGCTTCCTGGTGTGTGAGTGATGAGAGACTGGCTTCCTGGTGAGGATGGGAGATGGTCCTGTGTGTGAGTGATGGAGACTGGCTTGCTGGTGTGTGAGTGATGGGAGACTGGCTTCCTGGTGTTTTAGTAATGAGAACAAGCTTCCTTATGTGTGAGTGATCGGAGACTGGCTTCCTGTTATCAGTGATGGGAGACTGGCACTGTGTGCAGTGATGGAACTGGCTTCCTGGTGTGAGTGATGGAGACTGGCTTCCTGTGTGTATGATGGAGACTGGCTTCCTGGTGTCAGTGATGGGACTGGCTTCCGGTTATATGGAGACTGGCTTCCTGGTGTGTGAGTGATGAAAGACTGGCTTCCTGGTGTGTAGTGATGGAGCTGCTTCCTGGTGTGTAGTGAGTGGAGACTGGCTTCCTGATGTGCGAGTGATGGAGACTGGCTTCCTTGTGTGATGATGGGAGACTGGCTTCCTGGTGTGAGTGATGGAGACGCTTCCTGGTGTGAGTGATGGGAGACTGGCTTCCTGGTGTGTGAGTGAGGGAACTGGCTTCCTGGTGGTGAGTGATGGGAGACTGGCTTCCTGGTGGTGAGGATGGACTGGCTTCCTGGTGTGAGTGATGGGAGACTGGCTTCCTGGTGTGTGAGTGATGGAGACTGGCATCTGGTGTAGGATGGAACTGGCTCTGGTTGTGAGTGATCGAGACTGGCTCCTGGTTGTCAGTGATGGGAACTGGCACTGGTGTGTAGTGATGAGAGACTGGCTCCTGGTGTTGGTGATGAGAACTGGCTCCTGTGTGAGTGATGGAACCTGGCTCCTGGTGTGTAGTGATGAGACTGGCATCCGGTTCAGTGATGAGAGACTGGCATCCTGAGGTGTGAGTGATGGGAAACTGCTCCTGGGTTGAGTGATGGAAGGCTGCATCCTGGTGTTCAGTGATGGAACTGGCTCTAGGGTCAGTGATGAGACCAGCTCCTGAGTGTGTACGGTGCAGAACTGGCTATCTGGTGTGTAGTGATGGGAGACGCTCCTGTGTGTAGTGATGGGAGCAACTGCATCGGTGTGAGTGATGGAGACTGGCTCCTGGTGTGTGAGTGATGGAACGGCTGGCATCCTGGTGTGTAGGTGATGATGAAGACTGGCATCTAGGTGTGAGTGATGAGACTGGCATCCTGGTGTGTGAGTGATGAGAACCTGGCATCCTGGTGTGTGAGTGATGAGAACCTGGCATCCTGGTGTGTGAGTGATGAGAACCTGGCATCCTGGTGTGTGAGTGATGAGAACCTGGCATCCTGGTGTGTGAGTGATGAGAGACTGGCATCCTTTAAGATGAAATTTGTGTGAGTGATGAGAACCTGGCATCCTGGTAGTGAAGAACCTGAGTGATATGAGAAGGCATCTGTGTGTGAGTGTAGAATACTGGCATCTGGGTGATATAGAACTGGCACTGGTGTAGTGATGAGAACTGCATCCTGGGTCAAGTGATGAGAACTGATCCTGGGTATGTATGGCTGGCATCTGGTGTGTGTTGAAGATTTTGAACGATCTGGTAGTGATGAGACCTGGCTCCTGGAGTGATGGACTGGATCCTGTGGATAGAACTGGCATCCTGTGTGAGTGAGAGAACTGGCATCCGTGGTGAGTGATACACCTTGGGTGAGGGATAGACTGCATGGGTGACGGAAACTGCATCGGTGTACTATGAGACGGCACTCTGGGTCTATGAGCCAGCTCCTGGTCATGGAGCTGGCATCCTGGGGAGTAGGGACTGGCATCTGGTGGTCAGAAGGAGCATGGACGTCAGGACAGGACTCAGTCGGCTGGGTCAGGGACTAAGAGCTCTCAGGGTACAGGATCAGGGACAGGCCTCTGGGTCAGTGATAGGAGCTGTTCCGATGGGACAGGGCACTGGCCACTGGTAGTAAGGTCAGCACTCAGGCTCTAGGCCACTCTAGGTCAGGCTCAGGGTCAGGCACTCAGGGTCAGGCCACTCA
Organism: Cherax destructor; assembly: GCA_009830355.1. Taxonomy (NCBI): domain Eukaryota; kingdom Metazoa; phylum Arthropoda; class Malacostraca; order Decapoda; family Parastacidae; genus Cherax; species Cherax destructor. The sequence goes on from WNWK01005826.1 coordinate 49,929, forward strand.
GGGTCAGGCCACTCAGGTCAGGCTACTCAGGGTCAGGCAACTCAGGGACAGGCCACTCTAGGACAGCCTCTCAGGGCAGGCACTCAGGGCAGGCACTCAGGGACAGGCTGTCAGGGACAGCTACTCAGGGACAGGCCACTCAGGCAGCCACTCAGGACATGTACTAGGAACAGGCTTCTCAGGGACAGGACTTGTTCTCAGGATCAGGCCCTCAGGGCAGGCTGTTCATGGCACTCTACAATTTCTGGTACCGTTCCAAACTTACAGATTCATAGATCATCTTAGCAATGAAATTTTTAGGGATCACCAACTTAGAAACCTAGGTAACTTAGACAGTTGTTAAATTCTGCTATTCATTATTGGTAGTTAATTACTACAACGAATGAAACATATTTTTGGGTCATGTTCTGATTGACTTTCGAAGATTTATGGAAAAAGATAAATTTTTACTCTGCTTATTCGGCAGAAAACATCTTTGCCATTTAAGGTTAACTCACCTAATCTGATATATCAGAGGTCGAGCTACAAGTAGCAGTCGATCGATCAACTCTTCTTCATGCTTTATATTGAGAGATAATTCACTGATTTAACACTTCAAGAAATACAATCCTCACAACAATCACCAGACCAAATTACTGGATCCCTTATCCCTTCCTTCTTTTCTGCTTAATTACTCCTGCTATTATCATCACTATTTACCCTCTTCTCTACACCTCCCTCATTATTTCACTACTAATTCCAAAGTGGAGGTAAGTCTTTAGTCTCCAATTCTGTCTGTGCTGGACCAACATCAAATTTTTCTTCTCATCTTATCCTCTGCCTATTTACCCTCATCCATTAACCCATTTCTAACTACTCCTTTCAGTAAAACTTCCCTCTTTACGAACTCCACAATTAACCCCATTCTTATTCCTCCTTCCATTAACCTCTCAACATTTTCTTTCCTCTATATTCCCTTGCCCAGTGCTTCCCAAGATCACGTATTGAAAATTAACAACTCTGAGTGAAAATTTGCAATTAGAAGTCAAATGTGACACTTTGCACTGGAAATGAAAATGTTCAATTAAGAGATGCCAATTAGTGATGAGCTCATGATCAGGATTATATCGAGTGTTATCAGGATATTGCTTTTGGGAAGTTATTGAAGGGATGCTCGGAGAGTTGGCAAAACCTGGAGCATACGGGGCAGCAAGAGAAGAGGCAGCGAGGAAGGAAACGAAAGGGGAAAATGGAGGGACAAAAGAAGGGAGGAAGTGAATATAGAGAGGAGAGGTGAACGTTGCTAGGAAGGTAGTGAAGAAGTAAAAGGAAGGGAGAGAAAGAGAGGTGAAGAGGAAATGTGAGACGAAAGTTGGTAGGTATAGAGGGAGTGAAGGAGAAAAAGTCGAAGGAAAGAAAGCATTAAAAAAGAGATAGAAAAACTTGTTAGGTAGGAAAATAATGAAGAAGTGGGAGGGAAGGAGATGAGGAAGGGAGTACAGCAGAGGACTTCAGAATCCACATCGAGGTTTTTGCTGATAACTATCTACTATTCAGTTAAGGACTATCGTGTATTATATAAGTGTTTGAGACAATGAAAGTAAAGCAGAAGGATCTCTCCACACCACCCACTGTCAGTAATGAAAAAATGGGATGAGAAATTTTCCATACCATGATGGGAAATATGACATGGACTTTACAGGAGAGATGGAAATGGATGTAGGCTATGGACTACAACTACCTCCACTAAATAAGTGCTTTTTCTGACGTAGCTAACCAAGACATTCAAAGAGCTGTCTGTACGAATTATTTTACATCTAGTTGCCACTAATTCTTTTTTCCGATACAGTGGCGCAGGTGAATATGCACCTCAACCATCACTAACACAACCATCAACTTTGACCACTATTACTATTAACCTGGTGGACTGCGTCGCCCTGATGGACACGCTGAGTAAACATCATAAACACATTGATTCCAACTTGCCATTGAATAGTATCTAGTTAAATCCAATACAAGCAAAGTGATGTTCACCACTGTAGTGCTGAACCACTGTAGTGCTGAACCACTGTAGTGCCGAACCACTGTAGTGCCGAACCACTGTAGTGCTGAACCACTGTAGTGCTGAACCACTGTAGTGCTGAACCACTGTAGTGTCTTTACTGAACAGTAGTGTCTTTACTGAACAGTAGTGTCTTTACTGAACAGTAGTGTCTTTACTGAACAGTAGTGTTTACTGATCAGTAGTCTACTGAACAGCAGTGTCTTTACTGAACAGTAGTGTCTTTACTGAACAGTAGTGTCTTTACTGAACAGTAGTGTCTTTACTGAACAGTAGTGTCTTTACTGAACAGTAGTGTCTTTACTGAACAGTAGTGTCTTTACTGAACAGTAGTGTCTTTACTGAACAGTAGTGTCTTTACTGAACAGTAGTGTCTTTACTGAACAGTAGTGTCTTTACTGAACAGTAGTGTCTTTACTGAACAGTAGTGTCTTTACTGAACAGTAGTGTCTTTACTGAACAGTAGTGTCTTTACTGAACAGTAGTGTCTTTACTGAACAGTAGTGTCTTTACTGAACAGTAGTGTCTTTACTGAACAGTAGTGTCTTTACTGAACAGTAGTGTCTTTACTGAACAGTAGTGTCTTTACTGAACAGTAGTGTCTTTACTGAACAGCAGTGTCTTTACTGAACAGTAGTGTCTTTACTGAACAGTAGTGTCTTTACTGAACAGCAGTGTCTTTACTGAACAGCAGTGTCTTTACTGAACAGCAGTGTCTTTACTGAACAGTAGTGTCTTTACTGAACAGTAGTGTCTTTACTGAACAGTAGTGTCTTTACTGAACAGTAGTGTTTTTACTGAACAGCAGTGTCTTTACTGAACAGTAGTGTCTTTACTGAACAGTAGTGTCTTTACTGAACAGTAGTGTCTTTACTGAACAGTAGTGTCTTTACTGAACAGTAGTGTCTTTACTGAACAGTAGTGTCTTTACTGAACAGTAGTGTCTTTACTGAACAGCAGTGTCTTTACTGAACAGCAGTGTCTTTACTGAACAGTACTGTCTTTACTGAACAGCAGTGTCTTTACTGAACAGTACTGTCTTTACTGAACAGTAGTGTCTTTACTGAACAGCAGTGTCTTTACTGAACAGCAGTGTCTTTACTGAACAGTACTGTCTTTACTGAACAGTAGTGTCTTTACTGAACAGTAGTGTCTTTACTGAACAGCAGTGTCTTTACTGAACAGTACTGTCTTTACTGAACAGTTTAAATTACAGTTAGTGGGTAAACGATTTACAATCAAGATCCGCTTGAATTGTGACTATTCAGCTTCTGTAAATACTATTTTAATATGTCGAGGCCAGATTGTGAGCCTAAGAACAACGCTGATGTCGGGTTCGTCTGTAAATACTAATAGAAGACTGCGTTGATTATTTGTTATTTCTCCATTGCCGTCAGTTAAATATTTGTTGTTGTTTTACAGCTAACATATTTCGAAAAAATATTTTTGGTTATTTGTTGTTTTATGTATTTCGTCTTTCAAATTTCTGCAGAGCATGTTTATTTTTTTTAATTACCCAATTCGTATGTCCTTCGAGGTTGCCAGTCAAGTTTGATATCTTACATGTGTCACTTTTTTTTTTTGTCATTTATCTCAATTAGCTGCTTCTTCATCCCTCCTAGATTTGGTTTATCTAAATTATGCACATTGTTTAAGTTCTTATCCTTGTGACCTTATCCATTACCTCACTTAAGACTTTTTCTGAGTCTGACTTTAAGGTGATCGTTTGCTTTATAAAGTCGTGTTTCAGTATGTTGTCTATACTTGATAATGTCCAGTTTTTGATGAAACATTATAATAAAAGTTTCTCTGTAAACATAGTGTCTCTTACTTCTTGTTGGCTAACATCATTTGTCAACTTTTCTCTCCAATCTGTAAGTTAATTGAGATTTTTCACTGTTACAGTAAGTGGCTTTTGTTCTGCCAGTTTAATAACGGAGATAATAATGAATGAAAAAGGATTTATAAAGATGCATTAAGAATGTACGTAAGGCAGAACTCGCAGCAATGAACTCAAGTAGATATTATTTGTGTAAGAATCTTCAAGGCAGAACTAAGTGGCGAAAGGGATTAGTTTTCCCGTAGATGACATAATTACCACCAACTGTGAAGAAAAATAATAGTAACGTTAGTAATAAAAATAATGAATGCATTTACATTCTAAAAGGATATAAGAAAGCACTATTTTGGCAATAGAACTGTGCTTGAGTGGAACGAAGCCCAAAGTAAAGCCAATAAAACGAGCAATAGGATAGCACTGGAAAAAAACAAATAAAAATGTATGTACGTGCCAGTAAAGCTACGGCACAGAATTTATACTGAGTGGTACAATCCTATCCTAAGAGTTTTTCAATATTTTAGAGATTAAATTATTTTTGTCTGGTGGTGTAAAGTTTACCTTAATGACCTTAATGACCCTAGAGTAGTAGATAAACTTTCAGCCCCATTAGCCAACGAAGCCTATGGAAGTGTTCCATTATTCTTAAATATACATACTCTACTAGGATTTGCAATAAAAGAACTTGTCTAACAGCTATATTCTGAATAATTTGAGACCCCTGTGGTTTGGCGCTTCTTTTGATTATAATAATAATAATGAATAATTTGGACAACAAAGCCCCTACATATGCAGTGTACTCCAACTTCCAGAAGGCGTTTGGCAAAGTACTAATAAAAAATATTATGTAAACTAGAATCCCGCCTGTTTGCGAATTGATAAGCATACGTTATTTTGTGCGCCACTACATCCATCAGTACTTAGTTCTATACCCATACATCATTATGGGTATAGAACTATACCCATACTATAACAACCACACCCATACTATAACAACCTGTCACGCGCCCCTCAAACACCTCCTCCTCCCTAACTCAAGTATCTCAGGCAAGAGTTTCTTCAAAAGGAAGTTGAGTGTCACCTGGCGGGGATCTCAGCTTGGGCTGAAGACGACGCTACCGTCAAAGGCAGAAGCATCTCAAAGTCTTCTTTACTGGTGGATGGAGGCCACCTCCATTCTCACCGCAAGCCCAGCTATCAGGCTTTTTATCAGCGTCTCATCAGCTCTTGACTCCTCCGCCTCCATCAGCCTGATATCTGTTATGGATAAACAAATGAAAGCAACAATTAAAACGAAATTGTTAATTTTTAGGAACATAATAAAACCACTAACTAATACTCTAGTTTTTGCAATAAAAGAACTTGTCTAACAGCTATATTCTGAATAATTTGGACAACAAAGCCCCTACGTATGCAGTGTACTCCGACTTCCAGAGGTATTTGGCAAAGTACTAATAAAATTACTACGTTAACTCCAGGTAGTCAGGTCTTAGCCGGGGAGTGATGGACGTGCCTCGCATGGGTCAGTAGGCCTGCTGCAGTGTTCCTTTTTTTCTTATGTTCTTATGTAAACTAGAATCCAAGAGCTTTGGGAACAATCTCCAAGACTTCATCAGTAAGTGGCTCAATAGCATTAAAAAGCAGTGAGTTATTTAACATAGTGAGGTGACTGAGTGGCAAAGCATAATTAGTTGGGTTCCTCAAAAAACGATCCATGGCCCAGTCTAGCTTTAAATGTTCATTGATTATCTGGGAATGGAATTTATATCCAAGATACAATGAAATTATGGAAATATGAATATACTAAAATAAACTATAATTTACCACAGAAATAAATTCATAATGAAAAATGAAGAGAAAGACTTCGCAAAAGTCATTAGCAATGACCTAAAATTTAATAAGCGGTGTCTTAGAGCAGTAAAGATATCAAGATTCTTGCTTTCACTGGAAAAAATTTTGTGGACATAAATTCTGAAACAAAATTAATACTGTACAATTCTCTTGGTACATCTTTGGTATAGAATGCCACCTAACTCTTGTCACCTAAGATACATATATACTTGAGAAAGTGCAAGGAAGAGTATCAAAACTTGCATCATCATTATAAAGCAAACAGCAAAAGGAGACTGTGAGGTGACTCCATACAAACTTCAAGATACAAAAGAAATTTCACATAAACAAGCACGAAGATCTTTTTAACGTGCATAAAATTACGTAGAATTGTGGAGACTGTCGTTTTGCCCCTCCTCGTGGTGAGCGAGAATCACATGACGCTCTAACACACTGGGCCACACAATCCTACACGAACCAAACACCCAGCAGAGCTAGGTGTTTTACCTTGATCCAAGGACATACGGTGGTGTGGGTGCCTCTGAGCTAATTTCATTCTAATCCCCGTTTGGTGTACTAGCCTCCACAAACAGTATATATATTATTGTGACCACGAACGAGTGGTATTGAATTAATAACAACACTGCGACTAGCCGAGGATTCAGGCCAAAACGACATGGGTTCGAATCCTCGGCTAGTCACAGTGTCGTTATTGATATATATATAAATATATCACAGCAAACAGGTGATAACACAATATGTAGAACAACCGCCGTGAATAAAATAGTGGCCTGGGAAGTTATCACAGTGGTTGTTGTGTATACTGAGATATCACCGTCTACTGTGATCTTTGCATCAATGGATATCACACGACTCTTCACAATATTCTCGGTAAACTTTCCTAATTTTATTTTTTTTGTTTCCAGTTTTCCTCTGCATTGATCGATCCTAAAATTCGACTTAATTTAAAAAAAAAATGAATTAACAAGTTTCGCCCAAATCACTTTTGTCAAATAGACATATTGGCTTTAGATATCGCCATTTTGATGATTTCATGAGAATTGTTCTTCAGAAATATATTGAAATTACTGAAATAGAAGAGAAGAAGGCATTCAAAATATCGAGAAACAAAAAAATACTCCTTTAGTCAGGCTATTCCATCGGAATGGAAACAATGTTAGATTATTGCTATAATAAATTCAGAAGAGTTTGTATTGAACTCGAAAAAAAAAAAGTAGGACAATCTAATTGAAAACAGTGATTGGACAAAACATGCTAATAACAATTTTGTAATTAACTTATCAAATGAAACATTAGATAAAAATATATCCGCTGCTCTAGGTTACGGTCTAAGTTTTGCAACTTCCAAAAAAAAAAAAAAAAAAAAAAATGATGTGAAAATTGCAATTGGAATTAAATTGTTTTTCGTTTAATCTCACACCTCTCCCAACACCCTAGAACTCACTTTTTTTTTACCTCATCTACAAATATAACAGACAACCATGGTGACAACGCATCCCTGTCTAATGACTACTTTTACAAGAAAATTATCTCCCTCTACTACATAACTTGAGCCTATCATCATAAAAACTCTATGCACTTGCAACATCTGCCACATTGCTCTTACATCCACCCTATTATATGCCTTTTGTAAATCCTGAAATGCAACAACTGCCTTTCCCCTTATCTAAATATTGTTCAAAGCTAAGCGAGGATAAACCTGGGAGTGACCAGCGTAGAGGAGAGGCCACGAGCTGAGATTCCACCCCTGCAACCAGTTACTGACGGGAAAATGAAGGAGAGTATTCATACGCCAACCATAGAGAGAGAGAGAGAGAGAGAGAGAGAGAGAGAGAGAGAGAGAGAGAGAGAGAGGAAATGAAACAGCAAGACTGAATATAATGTGTACCACGAGCTTATATGGCATAGGTGATATAAAGCCCCGAGGGTGCCAGCAATTTTTCAGTACTGAATTTCTAACATCTTTTGGAATTAAATGTAGAGAGAAGGTTGGCAGGAGCGAGAGAGGAAACCAGACTTTATTAGTGGTACCGTCGAAGGAGTGGGTCAATTACGAATGCAATGCAGTGGAAAAGAAAACTGAAAGAAAGTTTTCGGATGAGAGGATTTCGTGAGTCATGGAGTGCCTAGCTGGAAAGTGCCAGGAAGCAGAGAGGAACGTCATACTCATACGATAAAGATGCAGAGAGGCAACAAAGAAAAGTTTCAGCGCGTAGAAAACTACAGAAAGAAGTGAGTAGAACCATAAACATACAGGATGTGAAAGAGAGGGGATAGAAGCTGAGCAGCAATTTGAGAATGATTTAGCAACAGAAGCCAAGTCCGAACCAAAACTGCTTCAGACACAACAGTAGAATGACTACAACAAAGCACAAGGTGATTCGATTTAAGAACGAAGGAGAGCTTACAAAAAAATGACGTTGTGTTGTGTCAAACTAACGATTTAAAGAGGACTCATCTTTATCAGGAAACTCAGGTAGAACTAGAAAGACTGAACGAATTGGTACTTAGAAACGTACGTGACAAAGTACAGAAAATCGCTAAAAAGTTAAAGAAAAAAACTTTCGAAGGAGATAGATACAGCACAGGCGATGAGACTTAAGGTATCACTATATACTCTGAGAGAGAAAACAGAAGCACTGAATCCATTAGATGAGATTTACGAGTCAACGGACACGAAACATTTGCCGGAGATCTTGAAGACATCGATTGTAGTCCCTGTATTTTAAAAGGCATTTCATGGTACGCATTACTGACAAGCATACCATGAAAATAATCAAGAGATAGGATGGGCAAATCAGTTACAAGCACTGTCTGCCTCATCCCTCCACCCACACTCCATGACCTCTCTTCATCTCACCTTCACCCACACTCCATGACCTCTCTTCATCTCACCTTCACCAACACTCCATGACCTCTCTTCATCTCACCTTCACCAACACTTCCCAGTTTGTCTACCACATTCTTCCACTCAAAATCCCTGTCCTGCCTACCACCAACACTTCCTGGCCGTTTACCACCCACATTCCCTTTACCTGTCTATCATCCTCATTTCCAAGTTGCATATCATCCACATTCCCTAACCTGTCTCCCACCAACATTCCATGACATATGTACCACCCACACTCCCTAAACTCTCTACCACCCACACTCTCTGACCTGTCTACCACCCACACTCTCTGACCTTTCTATTACACATACTCCATAACCTCTGCCTACACTGACCTATCTACCATACGATCATACTCAAATTCCCAGAACTTTCTACCATTCGTCTCTGTTCACGTTCTTTGACCTGTCTGCAGCCTGCATTCACACACACTCCGTGTTCTACCTACCTCCACCTACACTCCCCGACCTGTCTACAAACCACCTCCACCCTCACTCCATGACATGTCTACAACCTACCTCCACCTTCACTCCATGACCTGTCTACAACGTACCTCCATCCTCACTCCATGACCTGTCTACAACCTACCCCCACCCTCACTCCATGACATGTCTACAACCTACCTCCACCTTCACTCCATGACCTGTCTACAACCTACATCCACCAACACTCCCTGACGTGTCTACAAGTCGCCTCCACCCACACTCTCCGACTTGTCTACAACCCACCTGCACCGTGACCTACCTACAAGTTCCTTCACCCACACTCCCTGACCTGTCAACATCTCCTCCACCCACACTCCCTGACCTGTCAACATCTCCTCCACCCACACTCCCTGACCTGTCAACATCTCCTCCACCCACACTCCCTGACCTGTCATCATCCCACTTCCAGCTACATTCTATAAGTTGTCTTTATCTAATCTTCACAAACACTTCATGACCTGTCTTCCTCCATCTTCACCCACACTCCATGACCTGTCTTCCTCCATCTTCACCCACACTCCATGACCTGTCTTCCTCCATCTTCACCCACACTCCATGACCTGTCTTCCTCCATCTTCACCCACACTCCATGACCTGTCTTCCTCCATCTTCACCCACACTCCATGACCTGTCTTCCTCCATCTTCACCCACACTCCATGACCTGTCTTCCTCCATCTTCACCCACACTTCATGACCTGTCTTCCTCCCATCTCCACCCACACTCCATGACCTGTCTTCCTCCCATCTCCACCCACACTCCATGACCTGTCAACCTCCAGTCATTACTTAATGTCTGATCTGTTAACCTTCCACATTTATCACACTTCCTCTCCTCACATCCATACATTTCCACCCACTCTACTTCATCTGCCGTCTTTTACGTCTTACTAAAAACTCGCGTCTCCAACCTCCCTCTGTCTCCATTAACATTTATTCCTAGGTATATATTGAGTTCTGAATGTTATGAGGCTGTTTTACCATTGATTCTGCATCGCTTCAACAGGAATGGATTGTCAGATATAAAAATGCAGTCCAAATTGCCTCCTGCACCGCCTTGTTTTCCCAGCTCTGTTATGATTGAGTTATCTTCGTAAAAAGCTATCGCTTCTGTGAGAGAAGAAATTGATTTTTATGAGAGACGGAAATTCTCAAGAAATAGCAACTGCTGGAAGGAACCCTTTAAAGCTCTCATAGCGACTGAAATGTTAATGGAATTCTTATCAATACCCTCATCGCCCTCCTGAAGTCTCTCAGCTGAGGCTGACAGATTTCAACACTTTAAAATCCACCCTATGTAATGAAATAAGCAGGAAAACACTATTATTTTTTCCCCACCCTGTATTTATCAAATACAATAGGATAGTAGCGCACTGCTGATGTATCCAGCTTTGCTGAAGATAAAATATATCCAACCAGTGACTAACGTATCTATCACCCACCTACCAACCTATCCATCACCCACCTACGTACCTATCCATCACTTACCTCTGCGCTGATCGATCACCTAGCCTCACCCCTTAGCTGGAAGAGCCTCAGGTAACGGTACAATTTTTTTATAAAGATTTTACAAAAGATCATTAAAACTCTGGGAAACACGATCCCTCCATTACCAGATAATACCTCTCCACCACTCTCACTATATACTTCGTCTTCCATCAGGCAGTACTTTACCCCTGATAGAGGATGGGAGGCGGGGGTGACCGTAGTGGTGGCAGAGGTACAAGGGGCTGTGATGTTGGTGTGAGTTGTAGTTGTGGTGGTAATTGTAGTGGGAATTGGTTGAAGGAGCGTGCTGCTTGGAAATGGTGGTAGTGATGCTACTGGTGTGGGGTTATATTGCTAATTAGATGGGAAAGGGAGGTTGAAGTAGTGGTTGTAGTGCTATTGAGAGATGGTGGTAGTTATAGTTTTAGTCAGAAGTTGAGGTGCTGGTGGGGAAGGGAATGGGTGGTGGTGGAGGTGGTTGTTATGTTGGCTCGGGGTGGTGGTGGTTGTGGCTGAGTGGTGAGGAGGGATGGCTGCAGTGTAAGTGGTATTGGGTGTTCGTGGTGGTGTAACTGGTGCCAATGGTGGTGTTAGGAGTGCTGACTGTGGTGATAGTGTGATGGTGGCCGTTGTGTCCAGTGGGCCTAAATTAAAGGCGGCCTGAGGAGTACAAGTTATTAGGCCAAAACACAACAGTGTATCCCAGTGGTAAGAGTCGCGCCTCTTACCACTGGGGTCCGGGGTTCGAGACCCGGACGACCAAAAAAAAAAAAAAAAAGGCCAAAACAATAAAAATTACAAAAAATAAAAGTTAAATTGTTTGTGAAATTATTTTTAATGGCAGTAAACAGAAAGGGAGAATTAAGCTCTTCACTCTGAGACCTGGTCACAGACCGGGCCGCGGGGGCGTTGACCCCCGAAATCCTCTCCAGGTATATTCTAATTCAGCAAAATCCTACCTATCTTATCTCCTAACTTGAAGTGAACCTTTAAACTAAGCTCTAGTAATTCGGTGAAAATCATCAGTGAATTAAATATTCCTCTCTAGAGTCCTTTTTCTCAGGCACATGACACATTCTACCCTAAACTCAGGAAGACTCGTCACCGCACTTGGAGTAATATTTTCATTATGTCATGGAAAGCTTGAAAAGCAATCCCTTTCAATTATAAGACAAAGAAGTGTTAGTAAATTTTACTTATTTCTGTTATTTATTTTAAAACGTGAGTGAAATTATGTTAAGTAAAAGGACACAAATGCAACTAATGTGACATTTTATTGTGGCAACGTTTCGCTCACCAGGAGAGGGTATATATAGGTTCAGAATGAGGTGCAATACTAGTGGTGGTAGAAGTAGTAGTGATATAAGTTGTAGTAGTAATACAATAAGGTAGAACAATCAACTCGCTCATGAGTAAAAGGTGATAAAAGCAATTACTTGGGTAGTATAAAAATAGGTTAGATAAACATTTCTGTTGGAGGTTGGAATAGAGAAGGCCTGTAGCAGTGTTCCAAATCTACGATGCGCTTGTGTTGAATTAGCAGGAGAGACTATGTGATGGTAGGGTTTACTGTTTTCAGGAGGATTCTTGCTAAGACTTCAGAGATGGTGAAGCTGCCTTTATTTTGTTTAATTGTGTTAGAAACAGCGATAAGTGCTGATTCAAGGCACTTGCGTCTGCGGAAATTAGTTTCTTTGATTGCTAATCGGGCGTCTTTGAATTTCATAAGAAGATTGGTGGAATTTCGGTGTTGTACGCAGACGTTGTTCAGGTTATCGTTCCAACATGCATTAATGTGTTCATTGAGGCGTATTTCGAGGTTTCTTGCTGTTTCTCCTACATAAATCCTGTCGCAGCCTCCACAGGGAATAGTGTAAACCCCTGCGTTGACGTGAGTGAAATTATATGCAAATTGGAGATTGTATCGGTAATCTTCCCTAGCAAAATTACTCAAACACTCACTCGCTCCTTATTCACGTGCAAGCTGTCAGATAATGTACATTTGTTACAGTTTAATAGACGCCCACGGCCCAGGTGTCTGCTCAGATTATCAGATCACTGACAGCCCATGAGTTATGACGGTTTTCTTATATTTCTTTCATAAGTCACCAGCTGTCTCCCACCGAGGTAGGTTGACCCGTCAAAGAGGAAAACACTGTCATTACCATTCATTAAATCACTGTCTGTTCTTAACTGCCCCGACATCACAATTCACACTCCTATCTTATAAGCTCACACAAGCCTGTTGGAGGTCCAAGCCCTTTACACTTATAACCTCTTTTAGCCCCCTCCCTCCAACCAGTGTCTGACAGATGTGATAAATGGTTTAGAACGACAAGTTGAAGATTGAGACACTTATGCAACATACGGGAATCTTTATTTATCACATGGCTGAGGGACTGATTACCTCAAACTCCTCCTCTCCTTACCCATTTCTACTTTGTATTGGACTGATGAAGCCACTGTGTGGCGAAACGTTTCTTCAATAAAGATTCCCATATGTTGCATAAGTGTCTCAATCTTCATGTTGAAAGACGGCTAGACTTTCTTATATATAATGAATTACCCTTCTGTGTTCAATGAGCCTTGTTGACAGTGCCTTTCCCGTTTGACCACTGCAGTCTTTACCTGGTATCTGATACTCCTGATGCAAGTTGTGTAACTGGTGGTGCTTCTGTTATTAAAAGTAATTTCCAATTTTGTTAGGATATAAAGTAATTATATTAGTCACTATACTGAGTCAACTGACTAGTCTCTCTCTCTCCTTTCGTTACACAAGAGTTTTCACAGGGTTAGGTTAAGATTTTATACCTTTATTTATAAGCTAAGATTTTATACCTTTATTTATAAGCTAAGATCTTATCTGAAAGCACTACTTAGGATTACCTTTGTTAAATTGTTATTGTTTATAAACATGCAAACTAAGTACAGGATGGGCCAGAGATTCCATTTAATCAATTGCATTTATTTCATCTTAGTTATTATGCTCCATGAAAATAATTCAGACACGAGTCATTCTAGGGACGAATGGTCTTAGATGAACTAATGTATTTAGAAGAGTTCAGCCAGAGTGTACTTGCTATTTGTTGCCCGTCTAGTGGTATGAAAGCTGTCTTCTCGCTGTCTGCGTGGTCAAGCATATCTCTGGGGTTGAAGGCCGGGTCACCATTTGGAGAAGACCCGGGCCGGACGTACCGGCGAACCTACAAGAAGAATGGGGTTGAATGCTCTGCTGAAATGACAGACCCATCCCGGGCGGGTCCAGGCGGGACCGGTATGGTTCTCTATTCTATCCAGAAGTCGTAGACGAGACGGAAGACATTAGGCAGTCCAAGAGAGGGATGTATGCTCAAGGAGTAAGTGCACTTGTACCTCGTACAGAGTTCTGCAGCCTCTATTAGTGCTGTTATCTTCTTGGCAGCCTTGGTTGCAAGATTTACCACGTAATTATTCATAAATATTTTGGAGTCAAATTCCTCCCATAGTATCCACCTCATCCTTGGGTTCTAACACTTTTCCAGACATTCTTACAAGTGCTCGTGTATTTGCATTATGTTACTTAGATACCATCATCATTTAGGTTTTCTTAAAAGCAAATGAAACCTGCCTTAGCTCTCCCCAGGTTGATATAGCTTTAATCTGGTGATGGATGTGCGTGAGAACATCTGGTATTTCCTTTCTATCATAGGTAAATGTCAGAGAACAGTCATCTGTATTGGTATGTGTTTCTGGGATGAGGGGAAGAATATTAAAGTAGATATTCCACAACAACTGGCCAAGAACAGTTCATTGTGGACACTTTCACCGATAAGGCGTCTTGTAGATTCTTTCCCATTGAGAACTACTCTTGAAAATCTACCTTGGCGGTAATCCCTATGAAGGAGTCGTGTACAGCCAGAGACTCTAAGTTATTGCAACTTTACTAAGTGTTCCTGGTGCCTTACTCTGTCGAAAGTTCTAATAATGTCCATTGCTACTTCTCAGCTGATCATAGATTTATTCAGTGACTGACTCTACATAATGGAAAGGTTAAACAGCTACAATGAAACTTTTTGTTGAAGCTTCATTGATAATCACAAATAAATGAGTGATAGTCACACAAATGATGTCATTTGCCGTGGAATTATTACCTCAAGAATACTGGCATTAATTGACAGGAGTGATACTGGTCTGTAGTTACTGATTTCCGCTCTTCACTTTTGCTTGTGAATAGAGACTACATTTACCTATTTCCACGGAGAAGGCCATTTAAAATATGCTAGGCAGAGCTGATGGATGTGAGGTAATATCTGGTGGTCTGCATATCTTCTCAACATGTCGTAGGCTCTACTTATCCAGGCCCACAGCCTTATCTTGATGCCGGGATTTAAGGAAGAAATATATTTCATCCTGTATTATTATTACCTTTGACAAGTCTGATACATGTGAATATCGTTGTTGTTCTTTGACCAAGGACCACCAGGTTTTCTAAGCCCTATCTTCCTGATTCTTCTTGATAACAATTTTATTTTTGGTAAGCCTTCCGTCTAGAGATGGTCCAGTTCTGAGCTACCTATATTTTCCTATTGGCTTGCCAGTGGGAGTTTCTCACGCACAAAACTGTGCGTGAGCTCCACAATATTGGTAATGAAGTGTGCTCAGTTGGTAGCGTACTCACCTCGTTCACATACCGAGTGTCCGTGGCTCGATCCCGGTACGGGTGGAAAAACGTTGGGCATATTTCCTTACAATTGCTGCCCCTGTTCACCTAGCGGTAAGTACGTACCTGGGTGTTAGTCGACTGGTGTGGGTCGCATCCTGGTAGTACAGTACAGTAAGTCATCGAATAACGTCGTTTCCATATAACGTTCACGAGGGAAAAACAACATCGATTCCCGGCAGTAAAATAAAAATTCGTGAAGTATACGATAATCATACAAACGCACAACAATAAACGATGTGGTACGAAAGCGCTCAGCAAGGCCACCATATTTGTTATTGTTTTTGAACTGCTCGGTGGTAGGAGGTGCTCCTTACAATTTTCCCTTTGCAAACATTTATTCCTTAATTTAACCCTGTTGCAATAAGTGCTAAAGGTGCACTGTGCACCCCTGATGTCTGTGGTCACAAAAACAGAGAAAAAGTGTGACATTAGAAACAAAACTGGAAGTTATAAAGAGGATAACAGTTCTTAGTCTGTACAATTGATTTGTGTAAAAAAAATGATAGGATAGTGATAGACTGTTTCCTCATGTTGAAGGTGTTTGCGCTTGAGACAGTAAGGACACTTGGGCGTAGCTGTGTGGTCTTGAAAAAGGCACGAAACCACTTTCTGAGCTGAGAGGAGTTACTGGGTGAGTAAAATAAACTTGTTCAATATTTCCGAATCCTGTTAATTTGCTGTGAGACTAAAACTCCAAAGAATCGGTGGTCCTGTCTGTCCAGTTCCATTTTGTTTTGGTAGTAGTCTTGATGCACCTTCATTGCGTCAGTATTTGCACCTGATATCTCCCAGTTATTTGACAGTGGTGTGCCCCACTCTGACAGGGAATGCGCTGTCTAGAAGCCTGGGTGGGTAGTTTCCTACTGCCCGTATCTCCTGTGTTTCAAGGCTAATTCAGGAACTGATTTCTTCGTAAGTTCTGCTGCTGTTAAACCTGATGTAGGTGCCCCGTGGCCTGGTGGCAAAAGCTCTCGCTTCACACGGTGAGGGTCCGGGTTCGATTCCCGGCGAAGGGTTGGATACATTGGATGTGCTTCCTTACACCAGTAAAATGGGTACCTGGGTGTTAGTCGACTGGTGTGGGTCGCATCCTGCTACAAAACTGACCTAATTTGCCTGAAATGCTCTGCATAACAAGCGGCTTTCTATAAGTATGTCATTCATGTCAGCTAGGCCTGTATACCTTGTACATGTACTTGTAGTAAATAAAGATAATAAATAATTATTACTTGGTAAGCGCATGATTATTCGTTCTGTTCGTATGTTATCCAATCAATTCAGATCTAATAAAAGCAGTAAACACTAATGACTGTGTTACTGCAGTTCAGCACCCAGATATTATTATCTGAACCAATAATTATAAGATATTTGTTGTGAAGGCAATAGGATAGATATTGGTACATATGAGGCCTGGTCACAGACCGGGCCGCGGAGTCGTTGACCCCCAGAACCCTCTCCAGGTATACTCCAGGTATGAGCCTGACCGTGACTCGGCTAAATGCACACGTTGAGCATAACGCGCTTAAAAATTATTTTTATTGATGTGTTGGATGAAACCAAATGTCACCGACTACCCTCGTAGTGAAGTAATAAGCAGTATTGTTAGTAGTGCAAACTCACATACGTCGTTAAACGATCACTTGCCCATCAGTCGCTCATACTGGTATTCACAGTGTTGTTAATATTTCTGGTACTGTGAGAAGTTTATGTAGTTATGTTTTTGTTAAAATTTCAATATGCTTAACTCCCGGAAGAGAGTGGTGCTAGAGTTGTTGCAAATGCCAGAATGAGTGGTATTATATTTACAAGCCTACAGTGTAAGTGTGCCTGGTGTGTGTATGACCCAGGCTTCACGATTAATATTACACTAAAGTATATATTTTCCCTAGTCGGCCACTTCTTCCTAACGTATTTTCAACGTGACAGCAATCTTAATCAACCAACTGAGTGTTCTTACGGCCATGCTAGCGGGAGATTCGTCTGTAAAAACTTGCATTTGTGGACACAGTGGTGCCTATGCTAACCTTCCTATGGTGTAGAAATATACCTAGTTGGATGAATCTTATTGAAGCTTGCTGGCCCAGTGGCTAACGCCAGGGTCTGGAGTTTTGAAATTCTTATTGCGGGTCCTAACCCCACCCGTGGTATAGTTTGTTCTTACTGCCAGTCTTAAAATGTTTGTCAGTCTTACTCCCCCCCCCCCTTCGTGCACATATGTTTCTAGCTCATTAGCTCACTTTTTAGTTTTCTGGAATTGTTTTTTTTTTTGCTTTTAATAATTTTGCATACTGCGACCAGCTGAGATTAGATGATCTGCGACACATTCGCCTCGCCTCAAGAGACAGAACAACGTTCACATCGCCTTATCCACTTAACCAGCCTTGAGCAAATATCATTCTGAACCTAACGTAAAAAATGTATTTCATTATGTTTGTTTATTATTAAATTACTGTAAACTTATCTAAAATATATTTAGTTGGATTAGGCTAAATTAAATTGCGCTTGTTATAATAAGCTTAGGTAAGTTTTCTAAGGTTCTTTTGATACAAAATTATTAATTTTTACATTAACATAAATGAAAAAAATATATATTTTTAAACGTATAAAAGATTTTTTTTAGAAAAGTTAATTTTAAATAGGTTCTTGCTAATTGACCAGTTTTACCTATTCGGCACGACATGTATATATATATATATATATATATATATATATATATATATATATATATGTATATCGAGATGTGTTCCTCTTAACACTTTTGGGCCTAGTTTCTAGGCCTTTTGTGTAACTATGTTCTCGGGCTTCAGTCCAAAGGAAGGATATTGGGTGCACAATAAACATGGCAGCTCAGCAGCTAAATTTAAAATTTTATTAAACAGACTTTTAGCTGTTGCTTCTTCTACTGTCAGTCCACACTCACTTGTAGGAGTGACGTACATACTTGTAGGAGTGATTTGCACGCTCACGTGCAGGAGTGACGTGCACAGTCACCTGCAGGAGTGACGTGCACACTCACTTTTAGGAGTGACGTGGGCATTCACTTGTAGTAGTGTCTTGTACGTTCACTTGTAGGAGTGACGTGTACATTTACGTGAAGGAGTGACGTGCACATTTACCTGCAGTAGTGACGTGAACATTCACCTGCAGGAGCGACGAACACATTCACCTGCGGGAGTGACGTGAACATTCATCTGCCGAAGTGACGAGCCGATTCACCTGCAGGAGTGATATGCACATTCTCCTGCAGGAGTCACGTGCACATTCACCTGCAGGAGTGACGAGCAGATTCACCTGCAGGAGTGACGTGCACATTTACCTGCAGGAGAGACATGCACATTCACCTGCAGGAGTCACGTGTACATTCACCTGCAGGAGTAACGAGCAGATTCACCTGCACGAGAGACGTGCACATTCACCGGCAGGAGAGACATGCACATTCACCTGCAGGAGTGACGAGCAGATTCACCTGCAGAAGAGACGTGCACATTCACCTGCGGGAGTGACGTGCACATTCACCTGCGGGAGTGACGAGCACATTCACCTGCAGGAGTGACGTTCACTCTCACCTGCAGAAGTGGTTTTCGACATTAGTACACATTGTCTTTAGTGCCTTAAATGTCAAGTGGTCGCCGGCTGCAACATTACTCAGTGTTCATGAACCCCCTGTCTCTGTCTCTCGGTCTCTCTCTCTCTCTCTCTCTCTCTCTCTCTCTCTCTCTCTCTCTCTCTCTCTCTCTCTCTTCTCTCTCTCTCTCTCTCTCTCTCCCCTCTTCTCCCCTCTCTTCTCTCTCTCTCTCTCTCCTCTCTCTCTCTCTCTCTCTCTCTCTCTCTCTCTCTTCTCTTCTCTCTCTCTCTCCTCTTTCTGTCTCTCAGACTTCCCTTTTCCATCTTTATCTCTCTCTTTTCCACTGGGTCTTCTTCGCTCTATCTGTCTCTGCAAGACTTCAATTTTCCATCAGGTAGTTAATGGGGTTTGTATGTATGCCACTGAGTCTATAATTACAAGCCAGTACAAAGGTACTAGTGTTTACGCACAGCTTGAAGAATGTCATTTCTATGTGAGTAGGGATGGGAACATCATTGGGCTGGGTATGTACACTTTTAGAAAAGTACAACACAGCAACACCTTGCCCTTGCCTCTCTCTTCTCATCCTTGAGATGGAGCCAGCAGTTCTAACAATTTTTTTCGGATTCCTCTCATCCAAAATTGTCTCATCTACAGCGATCATGTCGAGACGTCGAGTGTTCACGAAACTGTGCATAAGCTCACCAACATTATTAATGAAACCTCTAATGTTGGTCGACAGGATACTGATAGACTGGTTCCTCTTGATTGTGTTCGGCTTGAGTTGGTGGGTAGGACACTGGGGCCGCCGGTGGGTTGTAGCTCCATAGTCTTGTATAAGGCACAAAACCACCTGCTGAGCCGAGATAGGAGTAACTGGGTGGGTGACGTGTGTGTTCATTAATTCTGAGATTATGCTGGTTTGTTCCGAGAACAAGTCTGAAGAACTAGTGATTCTGTCTGTCAAGTTCCCTTTCCTTTTGACACTGGTCCTTCTGATGTCCCCTCTTGGGGCAGTAATTGCACCTGGTATCTCGCAGGCACTTGTTAGTGGTGTATCCCCTCCAATGACAGCGAGAGCACTGCCTAGGTGACTGGGAGAGTGGACTCCTATTTACTGCACCTCTTTTATTTTACTGCTGATTTCTCTGTAAGTTCTCCCGCTGGTAAGCCTGATGATTATATACGTAGTGGGCGATTTCCTAAGACTGTGTTGGTGGATGTTAAGAAGGTTGTAGGTGTCTACCTCCTCTTCCACGTCTACCACGCCTTCATCCAATTCTATCAGATATGTCCCTGCTGTTCATGCTTTGGCCGGTGCAGTGTGGGTCACCTGATTATTAGCTGCACCAATCTCTGGTGGACAAAATCCTAACTCAGTATTGGCAGATGGAGCACTGAGGCAGTGTTGGCAGGTGTTGTTAGGTGCTGGCAGATCCAACGTTTGCTTGCTACCTGGCTAGATAAAGAATCTGTTCCCTCTTTGGTGGCCAAAGGAGTTGTATTAGAATTTCCAAATACAGTGTTTTGAGATCTCCATGTGGAGCCCTAGTGCTGACAGACTTTCACCAGGTATTTGTTGGGTTATTCTCAATGAGAGTATTCCAGGCTTTGTCGATAGTGTCAGCATCAGCTGAGCAGCTAATCTCACTTGATGCAAACCTGCGCTGGCCTCCACAATGTACTGGAGCTTATCTAATGATTTAAGAAGCTCATGAAGTGATTCCCTGTGATGGACTATCTTAGCTGCAATTTTACATTATTATTATTATAATCATGGGAGAGCGCTAAGCCCGTAGGATTATACAGCGCCTGTGGGGGTGGGGTGGAAGGTATTCAGGCTCAGTTTAGGGAACTGGAGCACATATCCAATTCCCTAGATCAAGAGCCCCTCACCAGCGTCAAGGAACCTTCCTTGAGGGGTGTAATTTTACAACACAGCCCATTAAGGCAATCTTGATTATTTGATTGGAGTCCCTGAGGTTCCTCTGCCCCTTCCTGTTGTGGCTCCAGGCTCGATTCTAGCGCATACGTTACAGGATGTCTTTCAAGCTCCTGAGATGAACACCCGGCTCTAACAAATGACTTATGGCATGGAGTCTGAGCGGAAGTAGTCGGAACACACAAGTAGTATACCCACAAACACTGCAGTAGCTCCTGGGACAATAGCCAGATAGTAAAGACATTCTTGCTATTTTGCGATGTGAAGTCATCACAGAGGAAACTTTTCAAGATTACAGTAAAGTTATGCAAGAGAGTGGTAGTTGGTGGTAGTGTAGGGGTGGATGGTTGTGGACGAGGTATTGTGGATGAAAGGCCAGCTGGGAGAGTGCTGCCTTCACGCTATCACTTAAGAAAAAACTGTTTGAATGTTATCCACATTTCCATCTATTGACAATTGTTAACACAGTTACATTGTTATAAATCAACCAAATGTTATTACATAGCACCAAACAGAAAATATTAGATATTCACTGTGAAGGCAATAGTGATGTCGGTACATAGGCCTGCCAGCACCCTCACACACTACACTTGCTCACATAACACACTTAAATAGCACTGATTTTGCTGATATTCATTTCCATGAAGGAGTTGGCTTACTTCTACTGGTGTGTTGCAGGACAATGTCACTAGTTTTTTCCTCGCCAACTTTCGTAGTTAAGTAATAATAAAGTTTGTGGAGCACACTAAAGCAAGCCCTACCACCACTTCTCTCTCTCTCCCTGTCCTATGACTAATATCTGCCGATTTTTTAACAGATGTCCCCTACCTTCGCTTTACTTTTTGCTCAAGTACTTTCCCCCTTCTATTATTTCTTGCTTCTTTTGCAATTAAATAATTTCCCCACCTCTTCATTTATCATTCTACCCTTCTCATTCTACATTTTGCGCCACATGCCTTTGGCCTTCATTCAGTCTACCTCCGCCTCTTACATTTGTACCTCTACATCCACCTACCTTTGATCTTCTACACTTCTTGCTCCACGTGCCCTCTTACCTTCTCATTCCCAAGTGAGTTTTGCCTTTTGACGTCATATTCGGTGGTGGCGTTGACCCAGTGGTTGAGAGGCTGCAAGTAGCGACCTTTAACGTGCCTGCTAACATAGGTGTTTGTGTGGTGACCATTTGCTCTCTGGCGAGTGACAGTACATGAACTGCTGGCCACCCGTCAGGCTCTGGTTTTAGTGTGTTCCTCTATTACTACCTCTTTCTTCCGACCTTTGTTCTCTTAATTTGAGAACTACTTATTCTTATACGTAAAATCCTGGCAAATGCTACTAGAGGTAAAAGTCACAGGCGCTTGTAAATTGTATCAAAGATCGTCCTTTTCCATTAAGAATAAAAGAATAATGGAGCGGTAAAGAAGACCCAATAGTTATTCACACTCACCTATTCCCACTAAAATATTTTTCTTACATATTTTTGAAGGTGCTCATTACGATGAAACTACTTTGCAGGTTATTCATTTATTCCACAATCCAGTTGCAAAATCAAGTGTTGGCCTATTCTTTTCTAACTATAAATTAATTCATCTGGAAACTATTTAATCGAATTTCCTCTTCATAAAATTTTTACAATATTCAATTTATATATCTTATTTTTATTTATTTTTTCCACTCATACAATATGATTTACCTTTAATTATATACTCTCTAATTCTGGTTCTTTCTAGGGAATTCACAGTACTCGAAATGTATCTTCGTGGGAAAAAAGTATTATATGGGAAATGAAATTTGCCGTCTATTACTGTCTACTCTCATCGCAAATTTGTTCGTGCTGTAATATGGAGACCAAAACTGTGCTGCATAATCTGAGTAACGAGTTATAACTTCGGAAGATTTATTAACCCTAACGTAGACTTCTTGATATGAAATTAGGAAGACTTACGAGCTTTATCGTAAACTCGTATCCACTGCTACCTTGGTTTTAGATTTCTGCTAACTTGAAGTACTAATTTTTTTTTTAGAATTCGATTTTATTGTTCTATATTACGTAGTTCATAACAATAACGGTGAATTTCTTTTATGCAGGATTTTAACATTACATGGTCCACACTGAGCTGCGTCTCCCACTTCTCTGACCAAAGTTCTGTCTGGATTGGTTGGTTGTTTTCCAGGCTATATGGCCGGGAGAGTGGATGATTGCTGTGAGAAAATCATGGTGTTGTTCCTATGGCTGGAACGCAGCACGTAGTACGGATTAGGGATGTATCGGATGTGAAAATCTAGATATCCGCGGATGGAGATGTGTATACGGATGTCTTACTTATTTTTCGGATGCGGATGTAAGAAATTGTGCGGATGCGGATATCTGTTTACAGTAAAATGCGGATGCGGATGTAAGAAATTGTGCGGATGTTCCGCGGATGCGGAATCGGATATCCGATACATTCCTAGTACGGATGAGTTACGTTATACATAGTTACAGTACCAGTGGGTACAGACAGCTGTGCATCGATGGTGTCTTCGTTCGGGTGAGTTCAGTAAGATACTAATCTACCAAATTCATCCTGAAGTTATTGATGTCAACCCAAGAAATAACTAGTCTACATAGTTCTTGAGACATTATTGAACTTATGTAAGATGTTATTTACTTAATTTACTGTCGTTCTGCGTAGATTATAAACAGTAAAGTGTTCATTACTGATTCTTGCTGAATGCCAATTGAAACGCAGTATTAATGTAAATTCTGTTACCTCTTGGCCTGCTATGCCTCCTGCCAGGAGAAACTTTTTCCTCCTGTACCTCATGACCTTGACAAGGACCTCTATCAAAAGCCTCACTTAGTATATATCAACATATTGTTATATTACAAATAATCCACTGCTTTAAACATTTATTGGAAAAGCTCAGAAAATTTATGAAGCAATAACGGCCAATTATAAAACTGTTAAGAGTAATTGATCAAATTACATCTTTCAAGGTAAATTGAGATCAAGTTCATTAGTTAATGATTAGATGCAAAGAATCTCACAAACAGTAAAAATGTGTTACCTGGAGTATACCTGAGAGGTTTCGGGGGCCTACGCCCCCGCGGCCAAGTCTGAGACCAGGCCTCAATTTTCTACATTTTTTCCACTGTTGCCAATTTTAATAATTAAAGCTAAACGTTGACTAAGCTTCTCTTTACATCATAAAACTTGAAAAAAACAGGCAATTTGTTTAGTTTAAACCTGTCTGTTTGTCTGCGATCTACGTTGTTAGTGCTTGTGACTTTGTATAATTTACCATCATGTTTTGTTGAACTATACCTGTTAGTCACTGTTCTCCTCTAACATTCCTATTAGACATAAACCCTCCCAAGAAGTCAAAGAACTATAGATCTACACCAACGAGACGTCTACTAGGTGCAACATCAACGCGAGATCTACTAGCTGCAACACCAACGAGACGTCTACTAGCTACAACACCAACGAGACGTCTACTAGCTGCAACACCAACGAGAGATATACTAGCTGCAACACAAAGGAGACGTCTACTAGCTGCAACACCAACGAGAGGTCTACTAGCTGTAACACCAACAAGAGATCTGCTAGCTGCAACACCAACGAGAGGTCTACTAGCTGCAACACCAACGATAGGTCTACTAGCTGCAACACCAACGAGAGGTCTACTAGCTGTAACACCAACGAGAGGTCTACTAGCTGTAATACCAACAAGAGATCTGCTAGCTACAACACCAACGAGAGGTCTACTAGCTGCAACACCAACGAGAGGTCTACTAGCTGCAACACCAACGAGAGGTCTACTAGCTGCAACACCAACGAGACGTCTACTAGCTGCAACACCAACGAGAGGTCTACTAGCTGCAACACCAACGAGAGGTCTACTAGCTGCAACACCAACGAGAGGTCTACTAGCTGCAACACCAACGAGACGTCTACTAGCTGCAACACCAACGAGAGGTCTACTAGCTGCAAC
Source organism: Cherax destructor (assembly GCA_009830355.1). Classification (NCBI taxonomy): domain Eukaryota; kingdom Metazoa; phylum Arthropoda; class Malacostraca; order Decapoda; family Parastacidae; genus Cherax; species Cherax destructor. The sequence goes on from WNWK01005826.1 coordinate 74,706, forward strand.
ACCAACGAGAGGTCTACTAGCTGCAACACCAACGAGACGTCTACTAGCTGCAACACCAACGAGAGGTATACTAGCTGCAACACCAACGAGACGTCTACTAGCTGCAACACCAACGAGACGTCTACTAGCTGCAACACCAACAAACTCAGACTATCCAGACAGGGAGGAAATAATTTAAAATTTGTTAAACTTTAACATGATACAAAAATGTAAGTTTTTATTATTTTTATTTTTTGTTTGTTGTTATAGTCTTTATTTTATACTTTACAAACGTTTAAGATAAATAATTATTTTTATCCAAATTTAGAAATCTGGAAATTTATCTTTAGCAGAGATGCAGTGTTCCAGAAGGGAAGGTATAATATATATCCCGGTTTTTAATAATATGAGCATAATTAGCATTTTCAAAACCGAATATAAATTAGAACCTTTGTTGAAGTAAGATATACAAGCATTAAAAGTTTAGAACCGATACGAAGAGGCATTTTCAACAAATCACATTAAAACCAGTATTACAATTTGATCAATTTAATGAACAAATTGGAATATAATTAGATCCATAATCAGATTATGATATAATAATTATGAGAGTTTGAAGCCAGTTGGAAAAGATTTTTACAGTAATTACACTGAAATCAATATTCCAAATAGTTTATTACATTTATCAAAATGGAAATTATTCATATTAATAATAACACAATCCTTCCTTTTGCAATATGTACCATTAATCGTTATAAAGTTGCTTGAAACCACATTCTCAAATTCTTGCACGAGAACTTTTTGTTGTACACAGTGCGTCGTCTAGGTACGATTCACGAGCTTTGAAAGTTTGAAACCAGCGAAGAAAGGTTAAGGGAAATCGGCCTGACGACACTAGAGGACAGGAGGGTTAGGGAGACATGATAACGACATATAAAATACTGCGAGGAATAGATAAGGTGGACAGAGACGAGATGTTCCAGAGATGGGACACAGAAACAAGGGGTCACATTGGAAGTTGAAGACTCCTATGAGTCAAAGGGATGTTAGGAAGTATTTCTTCAGTCATAGAGTTGTCAGGAAGTGGAATAGCCTAGAAAGCGACGTAGTGGAGGCAGGAACCATACATAGTTTTAAGACGAGGTTTGATAAAGCTCATGGAGCAGGGAGAGAGAGGACCTAGTAGCAATCAGTGAAGAGGCGGGCCAGGAGCTATGAATCGATCCCTGCAACCACAAATAGGTGAGTACACACACACTAAAAGGAAAGAAATAGGCTGGAATAATTAAGATGATTGAACCATGATGGGATATTTTAGGTGAAAATTTGACATAAACATCAGAGAAAGAGAGAGGATTAACGTGCAAAGTTACAACTAGTATTCAACCTAAGAGAATGTAACGTAAGTGAAATAAAATGATAGACTCCTGGGTGCCAGCGACGACATTGTATCGAGTATCGAATGTCTTGTGGAAGTGAACTTGAGGAGAAACATTACACGGAAAGGAAGGAAAATAAACAGATGTCAAAAGAGGAGACTACAGAGGGAGAGAATTCCTGAATGCAGTGCAGTGGGAAAGGGAATCGCATGAAAATACAAAAATAAATAAATGGAATTGGTGCGTGGAAACTCCTAGGAGGCAGAAAATAATTTATATCTTGGAAGAGAAGGAACAATAGTAACAAAAGAGTGAGCCCTTGGTTCACCCGGAGATACAAAAGATAAAAGTGGAAGTGCATGGACAAAATATAGGAAGTAAAAAGCAGCAAAAAAAAAAAAAAAGCCGGAAACGAATACACTCGGGTGAGAAGAGAGAGAGGAGTGAGCAACAACATGAGAATAACATAGCAGAGATAAATGTAAACTAAAGTTGCTATGGTGTCAGATCAGAAGGGAGACGACAGTGTGGAACTAGGTAAGAGGACTGAAGAAGAAAGGAGGGATCACAAAAAATATGGAGATATTAACAAGAACAATATATTGAAGTTGTTAATAATAGACTAAGTCTTTGATGTAAGTCTCTGGCAATACGGTTTGTATAGAGATGCCAATGACCAAAGACGCCCTTCACTGGGACACGATGTCTTAGATTTTTAGATTTTGCCACCGAAGTGGCTAGATTATTGTGCACCCCATATCCATCCTGTGGACGGTATATGGATATGGATACACATATGGATACACAAAAGGCCTAGGAACTAGGCCCCAAAAGGGTTAACAGGTATACATATGGATTTATATCTACAGTTCACTTATCTGTTACAAGCAAATTTAGGGAATTTGCTTAGTATATCTGGTATCTTATTTTCATTAATAAGATATCTTGACATGTCACATAGGTTATTATAATGTCTATCTCTGTATTCCTCAATAAGTGGACAATTAAGCACATAGTGTTCAAGACAGTGACCATATGCCTGATCACATAATTTGCATTTAGTTTGATCATCATCTGTGTGTCTCCCAAACTGCCAGAAGTACTTGTAACCAAGCCTAAGCCTGGCCACTACAACATCAGTCTGTTCACATTGCAAGTTGCTCCATAAACATACTTATCTACGTTCATGTTATCGTAGGGGGTTATAGATCTACTCAGGCTTCTAACTTCATTCCTATAACAATCATTTTCATTATTTACTTCTCTCCTAATATTATTCCTAATGCTAGACACAGATATACCAAAGTTATATTCTACATTCTCCTTCTGGGTACTCTTCTTGGCTAACATATCAACTTTATCATGAAGGAGTAATCCAATGTGTGATGGGATCCATAGCAATTGTACATTAATTCCTTTGTCCCGGATTTTTGAGTATCTATACCTGGCTTCTCCAATGAGAATGTTGGAGTCATTATATGAGTCAAGAGCCTTCAGTGATGACATAGAATCAGTAATGATGATAGAGTCAAGCTCAGTGTCATAAGTTAGCTTTAGTGCCATTAGGATTGCAAACAATTCAGTTTGCGGTGTAGACGCCCAGTTGTTAATTCTTATGCCTACTTCAAAAAAATTATTATCGTTCTTAACTAGGGAGGTGGCAACCAGAGCAGATGCAGTCCTGCCAGAAAACTCCTGTTTAGATCCATCAGTGTATATAACTTGTGATAACTTATTACTACCAGCTAGGAGCGATGTCTTAGAGAGATCTAACGTCCAGTGTTTTAGAAACACCTCTATACAAACCCTACAGGATACTGCAGTTCACTTCGTTGTTAATGATATCTGAAATATTGAGACTTAATACACAATTTGCGTCTACAAGATAAATGAATTGTTTTTGAAGAGACTGCATCCCAGTGATGACTAAAGTTTTAATGTTAATAAAATATTTAATTTTTTGAGATTGTATCTCCATATTTTATTTATTAGTTTTATGAAGATATTGTAAATATATTAAATGACTCTTACATATTTTTATAATGTAACTATGCCCAGTGGGGTCTGATAAAAACCCTTTGGGACCTCTGTAATCCTGCACAGGATGTGCAGGATTGGAAGGAGGGCAGACAAAATAAACTAGCCGCTCAGGCAACACAACTAAGATGGAAAATTTTCACTCAGTTGAGAATTGCTCTCAGGAAAAAGAACGTCATTGAATTCAAACTAACTTTCTGAACAGGAGTAACTCAAAACAGGATCTTGAGACAGGGGCATGAGTGTACATGGCCTATTTCAAAGCCTATCCTCACTACCACTGATAAAATTATTAGTCATCACCAACCACTCCATTACCCCTTCTTTCCCTCATCTACAACATTAACCATGACCCTTCCCCTTTGACTGTACGTGCGGGAAATCAAGCAAGTAAAGGCCGATTCCCCTTTGTTCCTTAGTCTTAAAGGGAACGAAAAAACGTTCAGAGAGGGAGTTTGGGAGGCCTGTAACATGCTACTAGTGGGCCTTCATACAGCGCTGCCACATCTTTTACTACTAATCTCCTAATTGTAGACTAATTTAGTTGTAAAGCTCTTCAGCTAAATATGGCAGGTGTTCCTATAGTGTTTAATAAATGATCTGATTGGTAATTAACTAATCAGTCAACACACGAATACAAACTTCTATTCTAGACAATAAGGACAAATAGCAGAAAGCTGGGATACTTCATGTCACAAAATAAAATGAAAAACTCAGAATATGATACATTAATGCATTTGAAATATCAAATACGAGTAGGAAATTGAAAGAACGGGTGGTAGAGGCAGCTCCAGTCATCGTAGTTTTTACAGAGACTAAACTAACAGAAACTGGCCTGGATAACCTGTAAGACTGATCAAATTAGCGGCTATTGGAATTAAATCCAAATAAACGCAAGCTTATGAAAATAGAAGAAGGGAAAGGAAGTTTGGAAAGTGAGTACAATCTCGGGGTCACATAGGTACCCAACTCCATTTAAGGAGGAAGATGCAGGAGTGAGCACAGTGCCAAGCACATCTACAGAGGCTCTCATCGGCTAAATAATTTTGCAGTTTATGCTCATTTGATGAATCTAAGACTAAGTTTCAAGACTGTCAACCACACGTGCACAGGCATGCACTTGCGAAGAAGAAGGGGTAAGAAAAAAGTAGGAGTGTAGTGGGTTAGAGAAAAATGCAAAGAATGGGAAGAAAAGGAGAGAAAGTCAAACAGGTGGAAGAGAGAAGGAGAGATGCAAGAGGTAAGAAGATGTAAGGAAATGAAAAATATGAGAAATGACTATGGATGTATAAGATGCAAGAAAGGGAGAAGAGGAGGAAGGGCATAGATAATTATGAATGAGGGAAAAGACGAGTAGAAAAGCGAAAGGATGAGAGAAGCAAAATGGAGATAGACAGAGGAAGAGAAGTTGACACAGGAGAGACCGAGTGAACAAATAAACAAGACAGAAGTCGGGTGAGGACACAGTAAAGTAAGCAGGTCTCGGAGTAGTTAGTTGAGTAAAGTCAAATTTGCATGTAAAGAGAATGTAAATACTGAGGCAAGAAGAAGAACTCTCCACAACATGCTGAGCCGTCCTCTGAGGCAAGATTTGTGAAGTACCAGAAATGTTGAGTTAATGCCTCGGCAGTGACCCTCCTCCTCCTCTTTCTACTCCTGCTCTTTCCCTGCTCCCGCTCCTCCTCTTCTTCCTGTTCTTTCTACTCCTCATCTTCTCCTCCACCTCCTCCTTCTCTATCAACTCCTCCTCCTCTTACTACTGTGAATGAATGGTTCAGAGAACCGACGAGTTGGTAAATTAGACACATATGCAACCCTTGGGTATCTTTATTGAGGAAACGTTTCGCCACACAGTGGCTTCATCAGTCCATACAAAGGAGAATCGTGAAGAACAGGAGGAGTGTGAGGTTGTCAGGCCCTCAATCTTGAGTCGATGTTGTAAATCCATCAATCTTGAATAGAATACCAGCATATGAGCAGAGGAAGCTTATATACTGTAGACAGGAGAGGTGCAGCAGTTGTAGGAGGTGTCACATTTGTTCAATGTGGAAGTAGGTCGTGCCCAAGGACACCTCCTACAACTGCTGCCCTCTCCTGTCTACAGTATATAGCTTCCTCTGCTCATATGCTGGTATTCTATTCAAGATTGATGGACTTACACATCGACTCAAGATTGAGGCTGCACCTCACACTCCTCCTGTTCTTCACGATTCTCCTTGTATGGACTGATGAAGCCACTGTGTGGAACGTTTCTCAATGATACCAAGGGTTGCATATGTGTCCTTACTACTACTGCCAGACTACTACCACGACTACTACTACTGTTACTACTACTACTACTGTTACTACTACTACTACTGTTACTACTACTACTACTGTTACTACTACTACTACTACTGCTACTACTAGTACTACCACTACTACTGTTACTACTACTCCTACTACTAGTACTACCACTACTACTGCTGTTACTACTACCACTACTCCTACTACTGTTACTACTACTATTACCACTACTACTACTGTTACTACTACCGTTACTACTACTACTACTTTTACTACTAGTACTACCACTACTACTACTGCTACTACTACTGTTACTACTACCACTACTACTACTGTTACTAATACTATTATCACTACTACTACTACTGTTACTACTACTGATATTACTACTACTACTAGTTCTACCACTACTATTACTGATTACTGTTACTACTACTGCTACTGTTACAACTACTACTACTGCTACCACTACTATACTACTACTGTTACTATTACTACAACTACTGTTACTACTACTTATACTACCACTTCTACTACCACTTCTACTACCACTTCTACTACCACTTCTACTGTTACTACTACCGTTACTACTACTAACACTACTACTACTATTACTACTACTGTTACTACTACTACTACCACTTCTACTGTTACTACTACTACTACTGCTGTTACTACTACTAACACTATTACGACTACTACTACTGTTACTACTACTAACACTACTACTATTACTACTACTACTACTGTCACTACTACTACTACCACTACTACTACTACCACTACTACTACTACCACTACTACTACTGCTACCACCACCACTTCTACTACTACTACTGCTACCACCACCACTACTACTACTGTTACTTCTACTACTGCTACCACCACCACTACTACTACTACTGTTACTAATACTACCACTACTACTACCACTACTACTACCACTACCACTACTACTACTGTTATTACTACTACTTCTACTACTGCTGTTACTACTACTACTATTTCTACTACTACCACCACTACTACTACTACTACCACCACCACTACTACTGCTACCACCACTACTACTACTACTACTGCTACTGCTGCAGCTGGTTCTACTATTCTCTCATCTTTTCACCTTGTGCTTCCAGTCTTCTTTCTCTCGGATTTAAATTGGATAAATTTAGATTTAGAAAGGACATAGGCAAGTACTGGTTTTCGAACAGAGTTGTAGATGCGTGGAACAATCTTCCGAGTAGGGTGATAGAGGCTAAGACCTTGGGTGGCTTTAAAAAGAGATTGGACAAATATATGAGTGGGAGGGGCTGGGTTTGATTGGTGTCGTGGGTGCAGGAGTGAATTCTTAGGTAGTGGTGGTTTTGATATGGGCCTGCCTTGTATGGGCCAGTAGGCCTTCTGCAGTGTTCCTCCATTCTTATGTTCTTATGTTCTTCCTCTGCTTCCTCTTGCTGTTTATCATTTCCTGCTTCTTACTCCTCCTCATCAACGACAACTACGAAAGTGACAACGGCGACAACACCAACAACAACAACAGCAAATGAAACAACAACAACCACAATAGCAACAACATCACAGTCCACATCAACAACAACATCACAGTCCACATCAACAACAACAATAATAACAATAACAACAAGAGTAACAACAGCAGCAACTACAATATCAGCAGCAACAACAAAAATATCACCAACAACAACAAAAACAATACAAAAATAAAACGACACAGACCACACCAAAACGAACAACAAGAACAAGAGCGAAAACAACAATAACAAAAATAAAAACATCAACAAATACAACAATATAAAAAACAGCGACAACAACAACAACAGCACTACAAAAGCCCACTCAGAGTTAAATTCACAAACTAACTCGCTGTTTACTTTAACAAACAAATTTATACAAATCGTGTAATTGTTATTCAGTTTATAAATGTAAAAACTCTAACATCAAGAGGTTTTTGTTGGAGTGGGAAGGCTTCCTGGTGTGGACCTGGAGGTTTGTTGGAGGGGAAGGCTTCCTGGTGTGGACCTGGAGGTTTGTTGGAGGAGAGGCTTCCTGGTGTGGACCTGGAGGTTTGTTGGAGGAGAGGCTTCCTGGTGTGGACCTGGAGGTTTGTTGGAGGAGAGGCTTCCTGGTGTGGACCTGGAGGTTTTTGTTGGAGGGAAGGCTTCCTGGTGTGGACCTGGAGGTTTTTGTTGGAGGGGAAGGCTTCCTGGTGTGGACCTGGAGGTTTTTGTTGGAGGGGAAGGCTTCCTGGTGTGGACCTGGAGGTTTTTGTTGGAGGGGAAGGCTTCCTGATGTGGACCTGGAGGTTTGTTGGAGGGGAAGGCTTCCTGGTGTGGACCTGGAGGTTTTTGTTGGAGGGGAAGGCTTCCTGGTGTGGACCTGGAGGTTTTTGTTGGAGGGGAAGGCTTCCTGGTGTGGACCTGGAGTTTTTTGTTGGAGTGGAGGCTTCCTGGTGTGAACCTGGAGGTTTGTTGGAGGGGAGGCTTCCTGGTGTGGACCTGGAGGTTTGTTGGAGGGGAGGCTTCCTGGTGTGGACCTGGAGGTTTGTTGGAGGGGAGGCTTTCTGGTATGGACCTGGAGGTTTGTTGGAGGAAGGCTTCCTGGTGTGGACCTGGAGGTTTGTTGGAGGAGAGGCTTCCTGGTGTGGACCTGGAGGTTTTTGTTGGAGGGGAAGGCTTCCTGGTGTGGACCTGGAGGTTTGTTGGAGGAGAGGCTTCCTGGTGTGGACCTGGAGGTTTGTTGGAGGAGAGGCTTCCTGGTGTGGACCTGGAGGTTTGTTGGAGGAGAGGCTTCCTGGTGTGGACCTGGAGGTTTTTGTTGGAGGGAAGGCTTCCTGGTGTGGACCTGGAGGTTTTTGTTGGAGGAAGGCTTCCTGGTGTGACCTGGAGGTTTTTGTTGGAGGAAGGCTTCCTGGTGTGGACCTGGAGGTTTGTTGGAGGGAGGCTTCCTGTGTGGACCTGGAGGTTTTTGTTGGAGGAAGGCTTCCTGGTGTGGACCTGGAGGTTTTGTTGGAGGGAAGGCTTCCTGGTGTGGACCTGGAGGTTTTGTTGGAGGAAGGCTTCCTGGTGTGGACCTGGAGGTTTGTTGGAGGAAGGCTTCCTGGTGTGGACCTGGAGGTTTGTTGGAGGGAAGGCTTCCTGGTGTGGACCTGGAGGTTTTGTTGGAGGGAAGGCTTCCTGTGTGGACCTGGAGTTTTGTTGGAGAGGAAGGCTTCCTGGTGTGGACCTGGAGGTTTTGTTGAGGGAAGGCTTCCTGGTGTGGACCTGGAGGTTTGTTGGAGGGGAAGGCTTCCTGGTGTGGACCTGGAGGTTTTTGTTGGAGGGGAAGGCTTCCTGGTGTGGAACTGGAGGTTTGTTGGAGGGGAAGGCTTCCTGGCGTGGAACTGGAGGTTTGTTGGAGGGGGCTTCCTGGGTGGAACTGGAGGTTTGTTGGAGGAAGGCTTCCTGGCGTGGAACTGGAGGTTTGTTGGAGGGGAGGCTTCCTGGTGTGGACCTGGAGGTTTGATGGAGGGGAAGGCTTCCTGGTGTGGAACTGGAGGTTTGATGGAGGGGAAGGCTTCCTTGGGTGTGGACCTGGAGGTTTGTTGGGGGGAGCTTCTGGTTGGACCTGGAGGTTTGTTGGAGGAAGGCTTCCTGGTGTGGACCTGGAGGTTTTGTTGGAGGGAGGCTTCCTGGTGTGGACCTGGAGGTTTGTTGGAGGGGAAGGCTTCCTGGTGTGGAACTGGAGGTTTGTTGGAGGGAAGGCTTCCTGGTGTGGACCTGGAGGTTTGTTGGAGGAGGCTTCCTGGTGTGGACCTGGAGGTTTGTTGGAGGAAGGCTTCCTGTGTGGAACTGGAGGCTTGATGGAGGGGAAGGCTTCCTTGTGTGGACCTGGAGGTTTGTTGGAGGGGAGGCTTCCTGGTGTGGACCTGGAGGTTTGTTGGAGGGGAGGCTTCCTGGTGTGGACCTGGAGGTTTGTTGGAGGGGAGGCTTCCTGGTGTGGACCTGGAGGTTTGTTGGAGGGGAGGCTTCCTGGTTGGACCTGGAGGTTTTTGGAGGAAGGCTTCCTGGTGTGGACCTGGAGGTTTGTTGGAGGGGAGGCTTCCTGGTGTAGACCTGGAGGTTTGTTGGAGGGGAGGCTTCCTGGTGTGGACCTGGAGGTTTGTTGGAGGGGAGGCTTCCTGATATGGACCTGGAGGTTTGTTGGAGGGGAGGCTTCCTGGTATGGACCTGGAGGTTTGTTGGTGGGGATGCTTCCTGGTGTTGACTTGGAGGTTTGTTGGAGAGGAGGCTTCCTGGCATTGACCTGGGGGTTTGCTAGATGGGGAGTCTTCCTGGTGTGGACCTTTTGTTTGTTGAAGGGGAGGTTTGCTGGTGTGGACTTAGAAATATGAATGGAGTTTTACATAGATTTATTACAGGGAATTAGATCTAGACATCGTGAGTGGGTATGAGCTAAGTAAAAATAAACAGAAATCTCTTGAACAGATACACAGATATACTTATTGAAAATAATACGTCTAGATGAATTTCGATCACTTAGGATCCGAGTAAAGTTTTCCGTATTGGACAACCCAGGCGCTCTGCGCTCAATGCACGTTGTAGTAGTGCAGAATGCGACATATAATTTTGTAATGCAGTTATAAATTTATTTTAGATGTGAAGTGAAACGGAAGAGACATTCATAATTTATCATGTGAGAACTAATGTACTAATTTCTTCAATAAAAATTAGGACATACATTGTTCCAAATTAATTCACACTGTTGCATGCTAAGAGTACATTACGTTTTATTCTGTTTGTCAGACACCCACATAGGATGCCCTCCCGACCAGCTAACCAGGTGCTAATGGTATAATGAGCGGGGCCCCACCTTTATGCTAGCACCTTGGTTCAACCAGCCAATGACATGTAAGCCCACCAAAGTTGTGAAGCGATATTGGACCCTCGTGAAGGAGCACTGGCAGACTTTCCTCCAAGTCTGGTCGAAGGCGGTTCTTACTGTGTCTCTTCCTTGCAAATTGCCTTCCTGTGCATATCCTCTATAAATATTGTACATAAAATTGCTTGCTGTTTGGTGAAGGAAATATAAGTTGTTTACTCATTTAAGTTGTTTGCTCGTTCCTCATTTCTACCTTGGTTATCGTACTACAACCAGGTGTGCAGGCCACTAGACTACATCTGTGTTCATTATTCAAACTTTTCACTAATTAGCATTTGTTTAGTAACTATGAAATTTAAGGAATTTTCTATTGATACTACAGAGTCCAATACAATAAAATACACCAGCGCATTATGTTCAAAGTTGCATTATCAAGATATCAGTGATTAAGGGATAAAGCCAATTGGATCATGAACCCAGATATTATCTCATGAAAATAAGCTTTTCAATTTTGCAATTTCTTCCATAAAAGAAACAAAATGGGGCCTACACTAGCCAAACATTTCTCTAAGTAAGATTGGCTAGCTTTTAAGGTTTGAGTAAGAAAGTAAATAAGTAATTAAGTATGTAAGGAAATAATAAGTAAGGGAAGAATAAAACAAGTGGTAAGTATGTAAACATGAAAATAAATAAATATATAAGTAAGAATATACAAACATACGTAGGCAAGCAAGAGGGTAAGTAAAAGTTTGTAAGTAAATCAAGTAAGTAGGAAAGTAAATAAGCAAGTAAGTACGCAAGTATGTATGGAATTAAATAAGGAAGCAATTAAACTGGTAAATTAGTACTTAAGTATGTATGAAAGCACGTAAACAAGTACATACATACGTAATTAAGCAAGTGAGTGAAAAAGTGGGTAAATAAGTGGATAGGTAAATCAGTAAATAAGTAAGTTAGGTAAATAAATGAGCAGGTTTCGGTCCGACTTGGATCATTTACAAAGTCACACAGTGTGACTTTGTAAATGATCCAGTTCGGTCAACAAGATATAGCTAATGAGTTGAACTAGAGTCCTGCAGCAAATGGTTAGTAGACAACAAATTATCATTACACCTCGGGAACACGGAAGTCATACTTTTTGGCACGAAACATAAGCTGAAAAGGGTAAACAATTTTAATGTCCGGTGTAATGGGGAACTCATCACTTCAGTTTCCTCAGTGAAACATCTGGGAATCCCCTTTGACCCATGCATGTCAGGAGAACTGATAGGGAGCAATGTAGTAAAGAAAGCGAATGCCAGATTGAAGTTCCTCTACAGACAAGCACAGTGTCTACCTACTGAGGCTCGCAGGACCCTATGTCTAGCCTTAATACAATGTCATATAGATTACTCTTGTTCTTCATGGTACTCTTCCTTTGACAAAAAAAATGTAAGAGACTACAAATCACCCAGAACAAAATGGTGAGATTCCGGTCCAGGACGAATTACAACAACTGGACTAAATCACAAACATTGTCCAGAATATCTTGCTGCCAAGTTTGTCAAAGCTGGGAACCAAAACAATCATAGTACTAGGGGAGGATAGCACAAATTTGTAGTACCCAGAGTTAGTGGCCAGGCTTCAAACACATTTTATTGTACAGCAATAAAGGAGTGGAACAAACTACCTTCACATATCAAAGCCAGTCATAGCATAAACCAGTTCAAGAGGAGAGCCAAAGGGTACCTAGTGAATGTAGCGACAGAAAGGGAGGAGAGTGATTTCTGGTATAATTAGCACACATGTACCTATTTCTGTGATCTTTCTTTTATGTAAATGTAAATAACTCGGTTTACCTTATTCCTAGTATAGTATCTCATTTCACTGTTTAAATAAGGTATTACAAGGACCCTAATGAAATAAGTCACCTTCTCTGACTTTCTTGGGTTATCCTAGGTAATCTACACATATGCTACTATGTATAAAAATTCATTTAACTGTATTTATGTGTACTTGTACCTAAATAAACGTACTGCCTCAAGCGTGCAACATGTTGAACTGCATGATGAATGATGGTGCAGTCCAGATACATCATCCGTACTTGTTTAAAACATGTTTTGATTATTTTCAGCGAGTTTAGAAATTTGGACACATAATACATATGGATGCTTGAAAAGATAATGCTAATTACCCGTATGTATGTGTGTATGTGTCTATCGCAAGCAGAAGCTTTATTTTCGTAACAACAGTGAGACACATCCAAATATATAAACAATAAGCAACTATAAAGGAAATATTCTAGATTGTGAAGGCCCTTGAATACTTCATCTGCACCAGTCAGGCTTCCATTGTTATGAACCTCTTTCAAATTCTTTTGAAAATCAAACCCATGGTATGAATGCATGTTTCCTGCCACGCCTCAATAACACACACAATGTGAGACGATGAGATCGCCTGCAAGCAACTGGGGTATCATACGATGCATGAAATACCTGACAACACCGACGATACCATACCATACAGGGGAAGCCACTGTTGGACTATGGTAAAAAAGACTTATTATTCGTCAATTTCCGGTCATTCTAATTAGACATTCCTTTGTTTCTGAGACTTTTTAAATTTTTACTACTTATATAACCAGGATATATAGGAACAACAAGACGTAGTATTATATCCAGGTTAACAAATGGTTCCGAGAATACCATGTCATAAAATACGAAAGTTAGGACACTCCTCAGAGATTTTATTTTTTATATACGAAATAGGGAAATAGATGACACTACAGCACACCAGGCAATACCGGGATACCGTATAGTGCCAGTGATAATGTATCACTCTCTTGTCATCATTCCATATCAGAATCACCAGGTAACACCAGGAATACGGTAATACACCAGACACCAGGAAACACAAGTACTGTATAATACAAGGAATACTAAACAACACCAGGATAACATACACACAAGGCCAATGGCAAAAATAGCAGCTGCTGTCACCTCAGAAAACGATCCAGGTCAACTAGTTGGTAAGACACAAGTAAAATAAGAGAGGTAGAGTTTACATAACATTAGCCACTACCAGCTGGTACATCCCCCATCAATTTACTCAGTCTCGGCGGCCTTCAATACTGGCAGTGTGGACGAAAAGACACTTGTGCATACATTCAGGCAACGTGTTTTTTCTAATTAACATGTCTAGAGTGCATGCACTTGTGTTCTTTCATTCACACTGTTCCAAAACTGTCAGCCATCCACTGTGCTCGGCCTGGCTCAAAGTAGTTACAGTTTAACACTGCTTTTCTGTTAGCTTTAATAAGCTGCTCATTTTCATGCCTATTAATTCTTTCTTCTCTGTTCTGTTTTAAAACAAAAGCAGCTCCATCGCTGCCAGTCTCTTTCATCTAGTTTACTGTCAACATGGCGTTTCCTTCAGCACACGCAAGAACGTACACACGCACTTACTGACTCACGCACGTACGTACTCACGTACATACGCACGCACACCCACCCACATGTACAAAAATACACACACCCACACACACACACACACACACACACACACACACACATACACACATACACACATACACAGGAGCTATGACTCGACCCCTGCAGCCACAACTAGGTGAGTACATACACATACACTCACATTGCAGACGATGTGAAGTTAATGAGAATTCAGTCGGAGGAGGATAAGGCAGGACTACAGAGGGATCTGTATAGGCTGCAGGCCTGGTCCAGCAGCTGGCTCCTGGAGTTCAACCCCACCAAGTGCAGAGTCATGAAGATCGGGTAAGGGCAAAAAAGACAACAGTGTACAGTCTAGGAGGCCAAAGACTATAATCGTCACTCAAGGAAAAGGATCGTGTAGTGAGTATAATACCGAGCACATCTGAAGCGCACATCAAATAAATAACTGTTTCAGCATATGGGCGACTAGCGAACCTAAGAATAACATTCCAACATCTCAGTAAGGAGTCGTTCTGGACCCTGTACACCGTGTACGTCAGGCCCATATTGGAGTATGTATCTCCAGTTTGGAACTCTCACCTGGCCAAGCACGTCAGGAAACTAGAGAAAGTGAAAAGGTTTGCAACAAAACTAGGCCCGGAGCTAAGGGGCATGTTCTATGAGGAGAGGTTAAGAGAACTCGACCTGACGACACTGGAGGACAGGAGTGACATGATAACGACATAAAATACTGAGAGGAATCGATAAGGTGGACATAGACAGGATGTTCCAGAGATGGGACACAGCAACAAGGGGTAACAATTGGAAGTTGAAACTCATCAGAGTCACAGGGATGTTAGGAAGTATTTCTTCAGCCATAGAGTTGTCAGGAAGCGGAATAGTCTGGAAAGTGAGGTAGTGGAGCCAGGTACCATACATGGCTTTAAAAGAGGTATGATTACGCTCATGGAACAGAGAGTGGACCTAGTGGCGACCAGTGAAGAAGCGGGGCCAGGAGATATGAATCGACCCCTGCAACTACAATTAGGTGAGTACATAACATCAGGAGCCACATGGAAAACCAGAGACGTGGAGAACCAAGATGCTGAGGCGGTACTGGAAACTTCGTATACCAACATGTTAGGGACACAACCAGAGAAAAAAAGAGGAGACGATGAACCAGCAAGACTGGTCCTCGTATTCGCCTTGAATAGTTCAAACATAGGGGATATCACACACGAAAGGTCCCTAGGCGGTAGTGAGCCCATGGTTTACCAGGAGGTGTGGAGAGGCCAAAGCCAAAAGTGCTAGAGTATGGAAAAAGTACAGAAGGCAAAGTACCCGGGAAAACATGGAGTTGAGCTGAAGAGCCAGAAATGAATATGCATGGATAAAGAGAAAAGCCAAGCGTCAATACGAGAGTGACATAAAATCAAAAGCCAAATCTGACCCAAAGTTGTTACACAGCCACATCAGGGCAAAAAAGACAACAGACAGTGTACAGTCTAGGAGGCCAAAGACTACAATCGTTACTCAAGGAAAATGATCTTGTAGTGAGTATAATACCGAGCAAATAATTGTTGCAGTATATGGGCGCCTAGCGAACCTAAGAGTAGCATTGCAACATCTCAGTAAGGAGTCGTTCTGGACCCTGTACACCGTGTATGTCAGGACCATATTGGAGTATGTAGCTCCAGTTTGGAACTCTCACCTGGGAGTTAAATTTAGTCAACACATCGTAGGTGATGTGTATTGATTCCTTCACAGTTTTCTTAATTAACACAGTCAGGCAATACACGTATGAGATTTGTTAGACTGGGAATAAATTTAGTAAAAAAAAATTTACCGTCCCCAAAAACTACGAATGAGTTTCTTAAAGAAGTCCTGGGGAACAGGAAATTAATTATAGCCTGATTTTTATCGAGAAAAAGAGAGAAGAAGTAATAGAAATTATGAAACCTAGATATTGATTTTTTTTGGAAATCACAGGAAGCATTTCTTGGGTTTGGTGGTAAGGCCATGATCGCGAGGTCTAAGTAATGCTGAGAACAGTGCTTTCACATATACTTACCAAGTGGAGGTCATGACACAAATGTTGCCAAAATAGAAAAAATCATTGTCTAAATCACCCATCGCTTTCCTCATCAGTCTCACTTAAGTTGCACAAGCAGTGAAGAGTTCGAAGGTCTTATACTGCAGGACCTGGTGGAGCAGGACCTGGTGGCGCACCTGAATAATATCAATACCTGAAAAGTAAGATAAATGGCAGCCTTTATGGAGATTGTGTCACGAAATCGTAATGACACGATTGCAAACAAACCCCACCCGTGGTATGGTTTGTTTTGAAGATTGTCGTCTACGATGGACGTAAGCTCAGCATCCAGCAAGTCTGTATGAACCGTTAACTTTCTTCATCACAACAGCAGGTCAAGAGAAAGAGGAACCTAACGACTTAGTAATGTTTAACCTTAATAGTTTGTCAACCTCCTGGTCGAACTCTGTCCGGAGGCAGGCTGGTAGAGGATCGAGTTTCCGCGTTATTGGAGGTTAAACCTAATGCATCAGTAAATACATCAGACAAATAAGTAATGCACTTCTGTATCTGTTGTTGAAGCTTTTTGTCAGGTTACTGATTTATATTTACCCCAGAATCACTGGAAGACGTTTCTAGTGTGACCACATCACTTAGATTTGACCCCATATCAGGTTGAGATGCTTCAGTGATGCATTCTTCACAAGTCTCACCAGTGGTTGCCTGCTCTCTGTTGCAAGGGTAAAACAAGATCGAAATAATCAAGACAACATATTGCATTTCTCCTGAAATATTTCTGCAGAATATATTTATATGGTTTAGCTTCTGCTCTTACCTTCTCACAAATTTTCAAACCTTTATAAGGAGCCTTCCATGCAATTAATATTTTTTTTATCTAACTTGAAGTACGACAAGAACTTCACCACATAAGTTAAAACACTGCTTCTAACTTTTAACAGAAAATATATGTCTTGTGTGTATCCACTGCAAGGCTAATATTATGGACTACTATGTTAGACGTTTCCTCGGGCTTAGATCTATAATCCATATTCTTCAATAAAGAAGCTCATAGGGTGAAAACCCAAGTGAATCACTAGGAACTTTTCTCATGGCAGACAAAGAATAGGGTATACAGCGATACCAATCCTTAGATGAGTCACAGGAATGTTAGGAGGTACTTGGTCAGTCATAGAGTTGTCACGAAGTGGAACAGTCTGGAGAGTGATGTACTGGAGGCTGGATCCATACATAGCTTTAAGAACAGATATGATAAAGCTCATGAGGCAGGTAGAGAGTGGATCTAGTAGCGACCAGTGAAGAGGAAGGGCCAGGAACTATGAATCGACCCCTGCTCCCACAATTAGGTGAGTACAAATACGGAACTGAGTAATAATGATTAAGGAAGAACATGAGACGGTGACAGAAAATGACAGATAAGTTTGCGAAGATCATAGGAAAAGTCTTCACGAGATTTATACAGAGACAGTGGAGACATACCAGACGGCATTGTTAGTCCTTTCATTAACCTAATAATGTTTTATCCTATGACGTTTTTTAATGGATTTATACTCCCATGGAGTATATGGGGAATTCCACAGTATTATTAAGTCTGCTTAGGTCCTGCATACGAGTGCAGTTATACAATTTTATGCGACTGCAGCCTAGGGAAGGTGGGTTAAAGTGATTTATCGCCTCTGGGGTCCTAGTGTCTAGAAACAGTGCAACTGTCATGGAGCAGGATAAATAATACTAGGTAGATATGCTTGTAAACATGTTGGCACTTCCTGGAACATTCTGACGTAGGATAATATAGGTTGCCAACTAGTTAATCTGATTCGTTTAATAATGCGATATTACATGAAGCTTGTGTTTGGTGGTGCATCACTTACATAAAATTATTCCATATGGCAATAGATCAGTTGATATCGATTAGTTGCTGTTTGTGGGCTGACTACTGCATTTCTTTAATATTCTATAACTTGCTTTCTGTGAAACTCTGACGTCCCTCCACCTCCCCTCACACAGGAAGAGTATGAGGGGACGGGGGAGGAATGTGTGTGGGTCGGTGGTGGCTCTCACTCTGTGATATGGGCTACCACTGATACTTTCTTCCTTGCCTCAGAGAATTTACTCTCCTATGTGTTGCTGTCTTGCGACATTACATAGCCCCTGACGACACAAAAAATGGTAAAGATCTAGAGCTAAAGATTTCCATTCCCATGTTGCTTGTCGTGCCAAATATGTAAAACTTGCTATTTTGGCTTAAATAGCAACGCTCTTCTTGCCAAATAAGGCAAGCGAAAATTTGTGTATGCAATAATTAAGCAAAAATCATTCTGAACCTAACGAAAAAATATATTTCATTGTGTTTGTTTATTATTAAATTATTGTAAACTTGTCTAAAATATATTTAGTTGGATTAGGCTTGCTATAATAAGGTTAGGTAAGTTTTCTAAGGTTCTTTTGGTACAAAATTATTAATTTTTACATTAACATAAATGAAAAATATATATCTTTAAACATATAAGAAATAATTTTAGAAAGGACTTAATTTCAAATGAGTTCTTGCTAATTGACCAGTTTTACCTATTCATCACGACATATATAAAGGGCACCTACGCATGCCAGTTGTTCCAAGAAACTAACACTAGTGACCGTGGACAATAGCTGAAATTTTGAAGCCGATTGGAGGTCTTCTCGAGTTAAATGCAAAATAATAACGAAGTGTTATAAAAAAATAAGGGAAAAATCATGCGACCTCTTAGAGGCCGCTGTTAGGGATACCTAATAATTCTTACCTTAAATATAAGGTCACTAGTGTTAGTTTCTTGGAACAACTGGCATGCGTAGGTGCCCTTTATATATGTCGTGATGAATAGGTAAAACTGGTAAATTACCAAGAACTCATTTGAAATTAAGTCCTTTCTAAAATTATCTCTTATATGTTTAAAGATATATATTTTTCATTTATGTTAATGTAAAAATTAATAATTTTGTACCAAAAGAACCTTAGAAAACTTAACCTCACCTGTCTGCAGTATATAAGCTCCTCGGCGCATATTCTGTATTCTTATCAAGATTCATGGACTGATCACGTCTACTCCAGGCTGAGGGACTGTCTGCCTCAAACGCCTTTTGATTTTAAGCAAGTATGGGATCTTGATACAAGAAATACTGGTCCAACCTTTGAACGAAGACCTACTTCGACTAGTGGATGGTACCACTATGACCCCGCCTCCTCCTGCTTCGCCTCACCTGACTACAGTATATAAGCAACCTCTACGGCCCTGTGCTGTACTTTCTAGGAATAATATATTAGCATCGAAATTTTAACGCTATTAAAAAAGAGGCTTTATAATATTATCACGTGGATAAAAATGCCACTCAAAATTTCATAATGAATTTTACAAATTGGAATCTACACCGCCCAACAACAACAATGTGAACTTCTGGCGACTATCAGAATAAACTTTTTAATTCAATTAATAATACAGCCTCTCCTCACTTACCGACGTACTCGTTTACCGACAACTCGGAGTTACGACGGGGATCTCCGACGAATTATAGATATTTCCTTTCGAGGAATACCTGATAATGATGATATCATAAGTGTGGTATAATTGAAGAAAACGTTTATGAATCATTTAGTTCCATTTGATATACCTCTGTTTAAATATTGTTATGCATACCAAAAGATGTATGTTATTCAGTATATATATATATATATATATATATATATATATATATATATATATATATATATACACTGAGAGGTTACAGGTGACATGCAGCTTTGATGATCGAATAATCGAATGGTTTGAAATCCAATTTAGCAACCATCGTATTTCACTTTACTTTAATATGCCAAAATATAAATAATCTACATTATGTTTATATAAAAATTAACTTTCCAATTTTGGTTACATGAGAAATATGTCTGACATTTTTTTTATTGGGGGGGGGGGAGCAGTATGAGGGCCAACAGCAATATTAGGTGACGTAACGAAATGGTTTAAATTTCTTAACATGTGTAAGGTTCGCGGCCTGATCGCTAAAGCTCTCGCTTCGCACGGCGAGTGTCTGGGTTCGATTCCCAGCGAGGGTAGAAACATTAAGCGTGTTTCTTTACACCGGTTGTCTATGTTCACCCATCAGTAAAATGGGTACCTAGGAGTTAGTCGACTGGTGTGGGTCGCATCCTGGGACAAAGACCTAATTTGCCCGAAATGCTCTGCATAACAAGCGGCTTTCTATATAGTAGTATGTCATTGATGTCAGCTAGGACTGTATACCTTGTACATGTACTTGTAGTAAATAAAGATATTATATTATTATTATTATTAACTTATGTCGGTCTTATTAACCTTAAATTAAAATCATAAAAAATTGCAATGTGACAAGCAATATTTTATGTTCAGGATGATTTGAATAGACTGATGCAGTGGTCGGAGAAGTGGCAGATGCAGTTTAATATAGACAAATGCAAAGTTCTAAATAATGTAGATCTTAATACTACTGATTGCGAAAAGGACTTTAGGAGTTCTGGTTAGCAGTATTCTGAAACCAAGACAACAGTGCATAAGTGTTCGCAATAAAGCTAACAGAATCCTTGGCTTCATATCAAGAAGTATAAATAATAGAAGTCCTCAGGTTGTTCTTCAACTCTATATATCTTTGGTTAGGCCTCATCTAGATTATGCTGCACAGTTTTGGTCACCGTATTATAGAATGGATATAAATGCTCTGGAGAACGTACAGAGGAGGATGACAAAGTTGATCCCATGTATCAGAAATCTTCCCTGTGAGGATAGACTGAGGGCCCTGAATCTGCACTCTCTAGAAAGGCGTAGAATTAGGGGGGATATAATTGAGGTGTATAAATGGAAAACAGGAATAAATAAAGGGGATGTAAATAGCGTTCTGAAAATATCCAGCCAAGACAGGACTCGCAGCAATGGTTTCAAGTAGGAAAAGTTCAGATTCAGGAAGGATATAGGAAAGCACTGGTTTGGTAATAGAGTTGTGGATGAGTGGAACAAACTCCCGAGTACCGTCATAGATGCTAAGACGTTGTGTAGTTTTAAAAATAGGTTAGATAAATACATGAGTGGGTGTGGGTGGGTGTGAGTTGGACCTGACTAGCTTGTGCTACTAGGTCAGATGCCGTGCTCCTTCCTTAAGTGGAAGTGACCTGACTACCTGGAGTTTACCTGGATAGGGTTAAATCCAGGTTGTCGGCTAGATAAATATATGAGTAGGTGTGGGTGGGTGTGAGTTGGACCTGACTAGCTTGTGCTACTAGGTCTTATGCCGTGCTCCTTCCTTAAGTGGAAGTGACCTGACTAAGTGGGTCATAGGTCTAAGCCGGGGAGTGACATGGACCTGCCTCGCATGGGTCAATAGGCCTGCTGCAGTGTTCCTTCTTTCTTATGTTCTTATTAAACGAATTTTTATTACCTAGGTGTGAAGAGAGAGAGAGAGAGAGTTGAATGTGTGAACGACACTCGACACAGTGAGCAGAAAGTCCTTGTAAAACTTAAGCGGAAATTATGTAAGACGGCTCCATCATGCCCTGGAAGTCAGCATGACCCTTAATGATAGGGTACATCTGACCTGTTTTCACTTTTTTGTCTTTTCACATACGACTTACGAAGAGCAATTTTACACTTCGCCGCAGGAGGCACATTCTGCCTTGTCTCCTGGATTTATTTTCGTATCATTTTGTTAGGTGATGTTTTGGAGGTGGGTTATGGAAGTTGAAATTTTCCTGACGATATTGATGTTGGTATTTCAGATGTAAGTGCATGTGAGGATGTGAGGTAGTGATTATTATAGTGCTGGAGGTAGTGGTTGTTATAGTGCTGGAGGTAGTGGTTGTTATAGTGCTGGAGGTAGTGGTTCTTTTAGTACTGGAGGTAGTGGTTATTATAGTGCTGGAGGTAGTGGTTGTTATAGTGCTGGATGTAGTGGTTGTTATAGTGCTGGATGTAGTGGTTGTTATAGTGCTGGATGTAGTGGTTGTTATAGTGCTGAAGGTAGTGGTTGTTATAGTGCTGGATGTAGTGGTTGTTATAGTGCTGGATGTAGTGGTTGTTATAGTGCTGGATGTAGTGGTTGTTATAGTGCTGGAGGTAGTGGTTGTTTTAGTACTGGAGGTAGTGGTTATTATAGTGCTAAAGGTAGTGGTTGTTATAGTGCTGGATGTACTGGTTGTTATAGTGCTGGATGTAGTGGTTGTTATAGTGCTGGATGTAGTGGTTGTTATAGTGCTGGATGTAGTGGTTGTTATAGTGCTGGAGGTAGTGGTTGTTATAGTGCTGGATGTAGTGGTTGTTATAGTGTTGGATGTAGTGGTTGTTATAGTGCTGGAGGTAGTGGTTATTATAGTGCTGGAGGTAGTGGTTATTATAGTGCTGGATGTAGTGGTTGTTATAGTGCTGGATGTAGTGGTTGTTATAGTGCTGGATGTAGTGGTTGTTATAGTGCTGGATGTAGTGGTTGTTATAGTGCTGGATGTAGTGGTTGTTTTAGTGCTGGAGGTAGTGGTTGTTATAGTGCTGGATGTAGTGGTTGTTATAGTGCTGGATGTAGTGGTTGTTATAGTGCTGGAGGTAGTGGTTATTATAGTGCTGGAGGTAGTGGTTATTATAGTGCTGGATGTAGTGGTTGTTATAGTGCTGGATGTAGTGGTTGTTATAGTGCTGGATGTAGTGGTTGTTATAGTGCTGGATGTAGTGGTTGTTATAGTGCTGGATGTAGTGGTTGTTATAGTGCTGGAGGTAGTGGTTGTTATAGTGCTGGATGTAGTGGTTGGTATAGTGCTGGATGTAGTGGTTGTTATAGTGCTGGAGGTAGTGGTTATTATAGTGCTGGAGGTAGTGGTTATTATAGTGCTGGAGGTAGTGGTTGTTATAGTGCTGGATGTAGTGGTTGTTATAGTGCTAGATGTAGTGGTTGTTATAGTGCTGGATGTAGTGGTTGTTATAGTGCTGGAGGTAGTGGTTGTTATAGTGCTGGATGTAGTGGTTGTTATAGTGCTGGATGTAGTGGTTGTTATAGTGCTGGATGTAGTGGTTGTTATAGTGCTGGATGTAGTGGTTGTTATAGTGCTGGAGGTAGTGGTTGTTATAGTGCTGGATGTAGTGGTTGTTATAGTGCTGGATGTAGTGGTTGTTATAGTGCTGGATGTAGTGGTTGTTATAGTGCTGGATGTAGTGGTTGTTATAGTGCTGGATGTAGTGGTTGTTATAGTGCTGGAGGTAGTGATTGTTATAGTGCTGGATGTAGTGGTTATAGTGCTGGATGTAGTGGTTGTTATAGTGCTGGATGTAGTGGTTGTTATAGTGCTGGATGTAGTGGTTGTTATAGTGCAGGAGGTAGTGGTTGTTATAGTGCTGGATGTAGTGGTTGTTATAGTGCTGGATGTAGTGGTTGTTATAGTGCTGGATGTAGTGGTTATAGTGCTGGATGTAGTGGTTGTTATAGTGCTGGATGTAGTGGTTGTTATAGTGCTGGATGTAGTGGTTGTTATAGTGCTGGATGTAGTGGTTGTTATAGTGCTGGATGTAGTGGTTATAGTGCTGGATGTAGTGGTTGTTATAGTGCTGGATGTAGTGGTTGTTATAGTGCTGGATGTAGTAATTGTTATAGTGCTGGATGTAGTGGTTGTTATAGTGCTGGATGTAGTGGTTGTTATAGTGCTGGATGTAGTGGTTATAGTGCTGGAGGTAGTGGTTGTTATAGTGCTGGATGTAGTGGTTGTTATAGTGCTGGATGTAGTGGTTGTTATAGTGCTGGATGTAGTGGTTGGTATAGTGCTGGATGTAGTAGTTGTTATAGTGCTGGATATAGTGGTTGTTATAGTGCTGGATGTAGTGGTTATAGTGCTGGATGTAGTGGTTGTTATAGTGCTGGATGTAGTGGTTGTTATAGTGCTGGAGGTAGTGGTTGTTATAGTGCTTGATGTAGTGGTTGTTATAGTGCTGGATGTAGTGGTTGTTATAGTGCTGGATGTAGTGGTTGTTATAGTGCTGGATGTAGTGGTTGTTATAGTGCTGGATGTAGTGGTTGTTATAGTGCTGGATGTAGTGGTTGTTATAGTGCTGGATGTAGTGGTTGTTATAATGCTGGATGTAGTGATTGTTATAGTGCTGGATGTAGTGGTTGTTATAGTGCTGGATGTAGTGGTTGTTATAGTGCTGGATGTAGTGGTTGTTATAGTGCTTGATGTAGTGGTTGTTATAGTGCTGGATGTAGTGGTTGTTATAGTGCTGGATGTAGTGGTTGTTATAGTGCTGGATGTAGTGGTTGTTATAGTGCTGGATGTTGTGGTTGTTATAGTGCTGGATGTAGTGGTTGCTATAGTGCTGGATGTAGTGGTTGTTATAGTGCTGGATGTAGTGGTTGTTATAGTGCTGGATGTAGTGGTTGTTATAGTGCTGGATGTAGTGGTTGTTATAGTGCTGGATGTAGTGGTTGTTATAGTGCTGGAGGTAGTGGTTGTTATAGTGATGGATGTAGTGGTTAGTGCTGGAGGTAGTGGTTGTTATAGTGCTGGAGGTAGTGGTTGTTATAGTGCTGGAGGTAGTGGTTGCTATAGTGCTGGAGGTAGTGGTTGCTATAGTGCTGGAGGTAGTGGTTGTTATAGTGCTGGAGGTAGTGGTTGTTATAGTGCTGGATGTAGTGGTTGTTATAGTGCTGGAGGTAGTGGTTGTTATAGTGCTGGAGGTAGTGGTTATAGTGCTGGATGTAGTGGTTGTTATAGTGCTGGATGTAGTGGTTGTTATAGTGCTGGATGTAGTGGTTGTTATAGTGCTGGATGTAGTGGTTGTTATAGTGCTGGATGTAGTGGTTGTTATAGTGCTGGATGTAGTGGTTGTTATAGTGCTGGATGTAGTGGTTGTTATAGTGCTGGATGTAGTGTTTGTTATAGTGCTGGAGGTAGTGGTTGTTATAGTGCTGGATGTAGTGGTTGTTATAGTGCTGGAGGTAGTGGTTGTTATAGTGCTTGATGTAGTGGTTGTTATAGTGCTGGATGTAGTGGTTGTTATAGTGCTGGATGTAGTGGTTGTTATAGTGCTGGATGTAGTGGTTGTTATAGTGCTGGATGTAGTGGTTGTTATAGTGCTGGATGTAGTGGTTGTTATAGTGCTGGATGTAGTGGTTGTTATAGTGCTGGATGTAGTGGTTGTTATAGTGCTGGATGTAGTGGTTGTTATAGTGCTGGATGTAGTGGTTGTTATAGTGCTGGATGTAGTGGTTGTTATAGTGCTGGAGGTAGTGGTTGTTATAGTGCTGGATGTAGTGGTTATAGTGCTGGAGGTAGTGGTTGTTTTAGTGCTGGAGGTAGTGGTTGCTATAGTGCTGGAGGTAGTGGTTGCTATAGTGCTGGAGGTAGTGGTTGTTATAGTGCTGGAGGTAGTGGTTATAGTGCTGGATGTAGTGGTTGTTATAGTGCTGGAGGTAGTGGTTGTTATAGTGCTGGAGGTAGTGGTTGTTATAGTGCTGGATGTAGTGGTTGTTATAGTGCTGGAGGTAGTGGTTGTTATAGTGCTGGAGGTAGTGGTTGTTATAATGTTGGCCTGGTGGCTAAAGCTCTCGCTTCACACACGGAGGGCCCGGGTTCGATTCCCGGCGGAGTAGAAACATTTCGACGCGTTTCCTTACACCTGTTGTCATGTTCATCTAGCAGCAAATAGGTATCTGGGTGTTAGTCGACTGGTGTGGGTCGCATCCTGGGGGACAAGATTGAGGACCCAATGGAAATAAGACAGACCGTCCTCGATGACGCACTGACTTTCTTGGGTTATCCTGGGTGGCTAACCCTCCGGGGTTAAAAATCCGAACGAAATCTTATCTTATCTTATCTCTGGCACGACAAGCTTCTGAAAATTCTTAATATATTTAATAAAGAAGTTGAAAAAAATTGAAAATATTTTTATTCACATAACTGTCTACATAAAATTGTAGACAGTTATATGAATATTAAAACAAAAAATAATGTCTATATAATCTTCAGTTATATAAAAATGTTAAGTTTTCTTGTTTTTAATTAATTTTCTAATATTTTATTGAGTTATGTTTGTGTGTCAGTAATATGGAAGGAAAGTTATTATGAAGATTTACAAGTATTACAAACATTATTGTACTACCACTGCTACTATTATTACGGCTAGTATTACTGCTGGTAATACTACTGCTGCTGCTGCTACTACTACTACTAATAAAACCACTATACTACTTTTACTGCTGTTTCTATTATTACTACTGGTACTACTAATACTATTCCTAATACCACCACCACTACTACTACTAATACTAACACTAATACCAATACTACTAATACTATTGCTGCTACTACTTTTACTGCTACTACAAATACCACTATTACTACTATTCCTGTTACTACTATTACTACGACTATTACTACTGTAACTACTACTGCTACTACCTATCATTCCAAACACCACTCGATATAGGTACAACAGTTACATTTACCAACACAGCTTCATAATTCTCCTCTGACAGAGTGAATCTGCAAAACCAGAGTGCGGAAAGGTCATCCCTTCTCGGTTAAGAAAACTATGTAAATATACACACAAAAACTATGTGGCAATAGTAACGTTACTCATCTTAAAATGTTTTTGTAAATATATATTTTTGTTTGTGGAAAGTGTTATTTATGAGCTGGCTGTGATAGACACGTTGAGCCTGGGTAATACCTCGCCCCGGAGCCCTGAGCAAACTCACTCACCCTGCGGCAGCTTACGCTCTTCACTTTCTCTTTTCATTTACTTTCAGCTAATAAGTCTGTTTTGTCTATTCCAGCTTTCCTGTCAGCCTGTTAAACTATTTTTTGTGTGTATCTGAGATATGTTCAGCGGTTACATTTCCGAGAATGAATGACTCTTTTGATCCTGGTGTAGCCTAAACGGAGTTTCGAATTTTTAGTGTGTACTCTAGGTGCTAAATTATCACTTTAATACAAGGATAGAGTGAATGGGTTTTCGTGCATTATTACGAGGCTTGCAATTTTCTGAATGTGTTACTGCATAAATATTTTCACAGTTTGACTGTTGAGTTCTAGCTCTAGGGAGTCTAGATCAGCAATTCATGTGGTTTCTGAGGGTGCTGATCTACAGCTGGGTCTTACAAGGGTGTTGCTGATCAGCTCACGAACATGGGTTAAGGTAGCTCCTACGTCTGCTAAAGTACTGTACTTGAGCTGAAGCTTCTCTGCCTCTTGAAATGTTTGAGGCTCAGTGAGATACAAAGGGTTGGAGTGATGGGATGCGGGGGATACCTCTCTCAGATCACTCAGTGAGATACAAAGGGTTGGAGTGATGGGATGCAGGGGATACCTCTCTCAGATCACTCCGTGAGATACAAAGGGTTGGAGTGATGGGATGCAGGGGATACCTCTCTCAGATCACTCAGTGAGATACAAAGGGTTGGAGTGATGGGATGCAGGGGATACCTCTCTCAGATCACTCAGTGAGATACAAAGGGTTGGAGTGATGGGATGCAGGGGATACCTCTCTCAGATCACTCAGTGAGATACAAAGGGTTGGAGTGATGGGATGCAGGGGATATCTCTCTCAGATCACTCAGTGAGATACAAAGGGATGGAGTGATGTGATGCAGGGGATACCTCTCTCAGATCACTCAGTGAGATACAAAGGGTTGGAGTGATGGGATGCAGGGGATACCTCTCTCAGATCACTCAGTGATTGAAACATGTCTGGCTTTGTTGAAAATATTGGGATGCACTTTTGTTGCAAGTCGGGGATTACATTTTACATTTTGTTGCACATATTCGTGTGTTACGAGATTAATAGTTTTAATTCGGTTTCAGTTTTCCTGTTACTTTCACTTTTTATTGACTTTATTGTAACTAGTATTGGCTCATGCATAACGTTTGGAATCAATCATTCTGAGTATCCAGGTCCATCGAATTTTGAGGTGATATTTATTTTTCAGATTTTGTTGAGACTATAATTTGATTTCTGTGAAAGAGTAAATAATTGGCGGAAACTTTAGATTTACTATATATGGTTGATTCTCATGATGTATTAAATAAATTCCAGAAACTGCTGTATTTTTTTACTTGATCGCTTTCAGATTTTTTCCCGGTGGTGTAGCTTTTATAGATTAAATTTGGAATTATTATTGTTATATGGGTGCCAATATTATTTAAAAAATTAATGTGGTATTTTTCCGAGCGATAGCATGGGAATACCTCCTTTGAACGACTTACAATGTTGTAGAAATTAAACTAAAAGAAAATTTACGGATTTTGAGGGGTTCTGTAAAAACAAATTTGTCAACTTTATTAAATATAATTTTAATACTGGGATCATTCATTTGCGTGAGATAAAACAGTGATATAAAGGACGGGTAGAGGCGACGAGCTGGGTCCCACAAGGGCCGGTGCTACGACTAGTACTGTCCCTCATATACGTAAATGACATGTCAAATTAAAATTATTTTTTAATGTGGAGAACTGAAACTGGAGGAGATATAGAAAGTCTACAGTCTACTGGGATGATAAGAGAGATAGCTACCGGCACTCGATTACATACACTAGCAAAGTTATGTATATCTGGAAGGTAAAAGAAGCAAGAAAAAAGACGTAATGGTAAGCATAGTGTTCTATGCTTTAAAAATTACATGCCGTATAACTATAACTGAATATTAAAGTATATTTTTCCATGCTTTCTTTACTGTACATTTTCGTAATATTATTGTCATCAATATTGTGTTTATTGTATTATTATAACGTTATTACTATTTTTATTTTTATTATATCGGTATATTATCGTCATTCGTAGAAGGATTGACAGTATTCAGGTTTTAATGTAAATCTTATATAAGTGCCTGAGAGGCAGGCAACATCTATAGAGATTCCCCTTCTTGATCAGTTATATAAGAATATAAGAACGAATGAACACTACTGCAGGCCTATTGGCCTATTCTAGGCAGGTCCAGTTCACACCCATCCACACCCACTCATGCACCCGTCCATCTTATATATACAGCTATCAAAATATCTTGCCTCAATGATGTAACTGGGAGTTTATTCCACTCGTCTACAACTCGATATCCCAATATCCTTTCTAAATCTAAATTTCTCAAAATTAAATCCACTGCTGCAAGTTCTCTCTTGGTTACAAATTTACAGCACGCTATGAATATTCTCTTTATTCTTGTTATTTTTCATTTGTACATTTTAAAGATATCTTCCCTAATTCTCCGCCTTTCCAAAGAGTGAAAGTTCAATGCCTTCAGCTTATTTTCATAGGAAAGGTTTCTAATACATATTTTTGTGCTCATTTAAATTCATCCTGTAATATGAAGACCAGAACAGAGCTGAGCAGAATCATCTAAATTAGGTGTAAACTAATATACATAAACTTGAAGTATGACTTTAGGACTTCTATGATTTATAACTCTTAATACTAAGCGAAGAATTCTATTAATTTTATTACGAACACGTGTGCACTGTTGTCGTGTCTTTAAATTTCTGCTAATAAGAACGCCTTGATCTTTTTCGCATTCACTTTTACTAAGACCTACGTCGTTTAGTTATTTCCTATTCTTAAGATTAGAATCTTAAACTTGTCTGCATTGAATTGCATCTTCCTCTGACCACTTCAACCTTTCCAGGTCAAACCAGAAATTATTTGACAGTCAATTCATCGGCAAACTTACTTCCAGTATGTGGCTTGTTCCCTCATGTGTGTCATTTATGTAAATTGTGAACAACATGGAACCTAACACTGTAACAGGTCCCCATACAGATCTCTCCTTATTACTGCAGTCTTTGATGCCTATCGCTCAGCCATGCCTCTCGTTTTGTTCCATATGCCTCTGTTTTCTTAATCTGTTCCTGTTTTTAACTTTTTCGAAAGCCTTACTGAAGTCCAAATGCACAATGTAGTATTCTATATTTCGATCTAGCCCCTCTAATACCTTAGTGAAAACGATCAGTAAATTCGAAAGGCAAGAACGCCCCTTTGTTTAACCATTCTGAGATTCGCTGGTCAAATTATTTCTTTCAAGGTGGCTTCGAATTGCATCAGCAGTTATTGATTCCATCAACTTTCCCACATTTGAGATTAGGCTAATTTGGAGCCATGGACCTGTCTCCCATTTTGCAAATGGGTATCACATTTTCCATTTTCCATTTATCTTGTACAATACTGACTTGTGGAAACATGTTGAAGAGATTAGCTAAGGGGGTTTAAATCCTCTATACATTCCTTTAAAACCCTTGAAAACAGCGCATCAGGTGATCTACCTGGCTTCTAGCTGACTGAAGACCATGTCACTAGTGACTTTAATATTGCATGATTTAATTTCATTCTGACCAGTATAATTTTTATTATTTCTGGGATTTCGTTTACATCCTCCTGTGCAAAACAGAAACGAAATGAGAGTTGAAAATTGTCCACATTTCTTTGTCTCTAACAGCAAGATGACGTGAGTTACATTTAAGTAGGCCTTTCTTTTTTTTTCTAATTATATTTCTATATTTCTGAATGAAACCCTCGCAACCTTAATTTTATATTCTTTTATATTCTTTTGACTTCTCTCTTAAACTGAATATATTCAGTAAGGTGACCTCCAAATCTTTTGATTCGCCTATAAATGCCTTTCTTATTTTTTTTATCCAAGAGATGTTTTAGTGTATTGTTTATATATTCAAAGACATTAATTTGTGATCTAAATTCTCTTTTAGGAATATATGCAGCTTGGCCAACTTGTGCTTTGGAAAATGTCATAGTGGCAACCATCACCACCTTCTATCTTGTATCCCTCAAGATAGTCCTAAGTTAGGTTTCCCCAGTTTACACTTTTCAATTAATCCTTTAACGTCAAAATGTTCTATCAGAACCTCTATTTGACTCTAACATAAACCGTTTCAAAAACATTCCTTGGCCATTACCTGTCAAATTAATCCAATTGATTTGGCTAAAGTTAAAAATCTCCTATTTAAACTACATTTTTGTTTCTAGATGCTTGAGCAGTTTCATCCCAAAAAAGTTTGCTGTGTTCATTATGTAGGTTTTGGGGGTTTATAAACCACACCTAAGATTAGCTTTTCATGCCTTCTGGAAACTGCAGCCAAATAGAATCTATGTCTGTCCATTCATCTTCAAATCGTTTATGATGCTACAATTAAATTTTTCCCCTAACATAAATAACAACTCCCCCCACCCCTTTCCTGTTGATTGTATCGGTGTGGAATAATATATACCCTCTATGTGAAATTTGGTAAACACAGCCCTATTTTTAGAATGAACCAAATTCAATCTATGCTTCTTGCACTCCGGCTATTTGTGTAATAGATTCTAAGGAAGTTTTCACCTCGTCTTTTCACTTCTGTTTTATTTTGTTTGTTGATCAATTTTCCTGTTTTTATCAGGAACTCTTTTATGAACTGTTCTCTTTTCTAAAAGTTTGTCTAATATATCTTGGTATTTTTTTTCACTTCTAATACTGCAAGGCTTTGTTTCTCACACACCCTTACCTCTGTCTTCTGTCTTAGACAATTTATCAATTACTCCGTCATCTGAGTTGGCCAACGCTCTCACCCCTACACCAGAGAGATACACCCCAGCCACAGAAGTTAGTCAATGAATGGAATTCCAAGTTCCTTGCACCACTTATCTAGCCAATAATTTACCCACTTGCCTTTATATTCATTAACTGCTCACTCCCCTTCCTGGCAAAATGCTACATATGATCGACACCTCTTCCTCTGACCTAGTTAGGTCAGTAGGGGCTTTATAATTTGCCAGGAACTCTTGACACTTGATTTTCCTAGAATTATTATCTCCAGCACTGAGGCAGATAATGGGGTTGTTTCCATTACTTGACATGATGTTATTTATCCTATTAACTACATCGTCCACACCTACTCCAGGGGATACCCACTCTCTGCCTTACCTTTTATCCCTGTTACAGTAAGCTCGGTTCTCATATCGAATCAAAGAATCCCCCCACAATAGGAATATCCTTTTTCTTACACTTATCGAGACATTTGTTCTTTCTGTCTTCTTATCTTTATCCACAACTACACACTCGTCCTGAAGAATAGCAAAGCTATTTCTGTTTTCTAACCTTCCTTTAACCCTATTCAATTTCACCGTCCTGCCACTTCAGGAAGCCACTATTCATTCATTACATCCAACATCCCTTATTACACTTACCATTCTTTTTATCCAAATGTGATTGTAATTTATCAGTATCTTCCCTAAGAGCTAGAACTTCATCCTTGAACAGTAGATCATCCTTTACAACTTTTAATTCTACGTCTAGAAGTCTACAACTCTTGTAACAGCTTATTGTACAAGCCATTGTTTCTGATGTTCAAACACTTAACTTAAAATTCCCTGAACAAGTCACAGGTTCACACAACCTCCCTGAATCACTGACCTATACAGGCTATATAGCTCTGTATATTTTATATATGTACATGTAATAGTGTCACTAAGTTGGGTTGACTTAACAGCTTTCTCAAATAACTTGAAATTAAGAACTTGTGAGGTGAGGGTCGTTACCAGACTCACTAGCAGAGATGATTGTTTTTTTCTTTGCTATGTTTCCTTCTTTTTCTACTATTCAAGTTTATTATTGATCTTCAAGATTATAAAAGGAATTAATAAACTGCTTTGTTTCTAACATATACCACTTATTAGGCTTGAATTTCTATCAAAAACCTCTTTGTTTACATCCACGTTTTTAAAAATGCAGCCCTAAAAATGTTTAGTTTTCAACTTTAATTATTTTTAAGTAACTAATTGGTTCCTGCCACTATACATCTATTATAATATTGACTTATTCATACACACCAATGCAGGTTTTCTCCTGAAGAACAATATCTCACACTTAATATGATAAAAAGATCATATTCTTGCTGAAAGCCCATTATTGTGTATTGTTGGCCCACTCCCACAGCTTTAAGACCAAGCAATGCTGGATAATATAAGAAGCCATTAGATATTTTTCGAATTCTCCTGGAGTGGAACCTCCAGCCTCTCTCTCGCTTTCATTTATTGCGCGACGCTTTGAGAAGACACCAAGCTGCTTTTCAGTGATATTCTGCAGTCCTCGGCGTTGTATTTAAGAACTTCTATGTTACTGCACCAATCTGCTGATGAGGCAGATTTTGTGTCTGGTGACCCTTAGTGAGTGAAAATCCACAAAAGATTATATTTAGGACTATTTTAGTTGTTTTTCTGAGGGGTCAACCTGGAGAGTATTCTACCTGGAGGGTATTCTACCTGGAGGGTATTCTACCTGGAGGGTATTCCGGGGATCAACGCCCTCGCGGCCCGGTCCACAAGGATAGGATTGTATGGTCCAGTGGTTTAGGGCGTCGTGAATTTTCGTTCTTCCCACAAGGCGGGCTAAAACAACACGGGTTCGATCCCCCGGCTGGCCGAAGTTTGTTATTGATTAAATACCACTTGTTTGTGGTTACAATATGATATATATATATATGCATCTACGGAACAAAGTGGTTTTAAGCAATGTACTGCGACTAGCCGGGACATTTAGGCATTTAGTCCAACTCCTGGAAGCCAAGCTAACCTACCGACACCTTAATTAACCCACCTGACCACCATGTCCAGGTTCACTTCCCAGCTGGTCGCAGTATTGTTAGTTGCCACTACTTTGTTCTGTTTATGCATTAATTTGTGTACTACTCGTGAGACTGCTATTAAAAACGGGAGTAAAATTAAATTAGTCCTGTGGTATCCACGGCCACAAATGTGCTCGCGTCAGGAGACATGCTCAGTGTTCACTGGGTACCTCTAGCATCACTCAGTGTTCACTGGGTACCTCTAGCATCAATCAGCGTTCACTGGGTACCTCTAGCATCACTCAGTGTTCACTGGGTACCTCTATCATCAATCAGTATTCACTGGGTACCTCTATCATCAATTAGTATTCACTGGGTACCTCTATCATCAATCAGTATTCACTGGGTACCTCTAGCATCACTCAGTGTTCACTGTGTACCTCTATCACTCAGTGTTCACTGGGTACCTCTAGCATCACTCAGTGTTCACTGGGTACCTCTAGCATCACTCAGTGTTCACTGGGTACCTCTAGCATCAATCAGCGTTCACTGGGTACCTCTAGCATCACTCAGTGTTCACTGGGTACCTCTATCATCAATCAGTATTCACTGGGTACCTCTAGCATCACTCAGTGTTCACTGGGTACCTCTAGCATCACTCAGTGTTCACTGGGTACCTCTAGCATCAATCAGTGTTCACTGGGTACCTCTAGCATCAATCAGTGTTCACTGGGTACCTCTAGCATCAATCAGCGTTCACTGGGTACCTCTAGCATCACTCAGTGTTCACTG
The DNA here is from genome assembly GCA_009830355.1 of Cherax destructor. Lineage (NCBI taxonomy): Eukaryota > Metazoa > Arthropoda > Malacostraca > Decapoda > Parastacidae > Cherax > Cherax destructor. The sequence continues at coordinate 109,107 of WNWK01005826.1, forward strand.
GGTACCTCTATCATCAATCAGTGTTCACTGGGTACCTCTATCATCAATCAGTATTCACTGGGTACCTCTAGCATCACTCAGTGTTCACTGGGTACCTCTAGCATCAATCAGTGTTCACTGGGTACCTCTAGCATCAATCAGTGTTCACTGGGTACCTCTAGCATCACTCAGGGTTCACTGGGTACCTCTAGCATCAATCAGTGTTCACTGGGTACCTCTAGCATCACTCAGTGTTCACTGGGTACCTCTAGCATCAATCAGTGTTCACTGGGTACCTCTAGCATCAATCAGTGTTCACTGGGTACCTCTAGCATCAATCAGTGTTCACTGGGTACCTCTAGCATCAATCAGTGCAGTAATTAAAGGTTCATTCAGCTCAGGATATTTAAAAATGCTGTGAAAACGTGAGTTTTCAATATTTTTTTTCATTTTTCTATTTGCACTTGCATTAGTAAGAAAAAAAAATATTTTGATGTTATTTAACAACCTCTATTTGATAAAACTGGAAAAACGATCAAATTTTCACCCACGCAGTTCATTCACTAGTTGTTACATGGGCAAATTTAAAATGTACACATATTCCAACTTAACTTATGGGTTATCATCTTTTTTTTTATAGAATGAATCGTCAATAATATTTTGAAGAAGTATTGGTTAATTATTAAAGAAAAAGTAAATATCACTATATATTATAAAAAAAATTGGGAAATTGGGCAGCATGAACCTTGTGTTCTGGAAACCACATCACTGGTGAATATAAGTTACTCCAGTATGGAGAGGATTCCACTCACTCCCAGTTTTATTTAGTATTTTACTACTTTAATAAATTTGCCTCTACGATAACGAAACTTAATAGGTTGTGTCCTGGCCCAGGTTGTGTCCTGGCCCAGAGTTGCGTCAGCCATAAAATTCTGAAGCCGTTCAGATGAGGTAAACTGATATTTTTTAACGTGATTTAACGGGAATAAAAAAATCACACTATTTCACATTTAAAATGGTCACATCTACACCAACAGCTCTGAATTTCATCCCATTATCTTCGTATTGTTTGGAACCTTTTGAGAAGGTTTAGAGCTAAGCCACTGAGGATTTTGGAAGTTATCCGAGTCATTCCAGGATGCTGGAAGTACGTTTAACAACTTTCGTCATACGGAACGTAAATATGCTAGTTGTTCCAGGAATTTGGCTCAAGTTACTGTACATAAGTGTTGACAATTTTGAACCAATTGCATGAAGTGCTCTTGAGCAACGCGATAAAATCGGAAAGTAGGAGGAAGAAAAACAATCAATCAAAATGTTAAGTACCCTTCTGGGACACTTAATTCTTACATACATACAATCCTCATTAACAATTACAGTTTGCAGAAAAGTTTTGTTTACATTCTGAGAGCGACTGTCGGGGTCCTGACAGATGCGAGATCCAACTCAACTACTGGAAACAAGTTTTTTGTTCTACTACCACTGTAGCAATCATAAATTTTCAGGGTCCCACTGTGATTGCAGTAGTGTAAGGATTCATTTTCTCTGGTCCTGGTCTTCTTACCAGACTGTCACCACTTTCTACAACTCTTCCAGTAGCGGGTTTCTTATTGTAGTTGATTCTATAGTATTAAGTGATGTGGACTGCATTACAGAGCTAATGCTGATAACATTCCTTTTAAAGGCACAAACGATTGTCTCGCAAACGCAGAGCAGGGCAGTTGCAGGGCAGAGCAACAAGCGCAAGCACACACAGAACCACCCTCAGAACCCCACAGCCAAATACGCTATCCCAATACAAACCACAATCCACACTTACAGCCCCACCCCACACTATGCTGTAGAATCCCACAGCACACTGCCAGGTCCCCCACCCCCACAGACCCCCCAGAACACAGTGATGGAGAGGAAACTGAAGGTATGGTATACCAACGCTGATGGAATAACGAATAAGTGGGAGAAGTGGCACGAAAGAATCAAACAGGCATCACCGGACATCATAGCTCTCACAGAAACCATGCTCACAGAAATGATAACATTTCTTTCTTTCCAACGGGATAACAGATCCTGAGAAAAGACAGAGGGAACAGTGGGCGTGGAGGAGTGGCACTGCTCATCAAAAACCAATGGATTTTGATGAGATGGAGAGAGGAGGCAGAGGAGAAGCTAGTGACTACATAATAGGAACACTTCAGTCTGGAGGTTCCAAGGTGGTAATTGCAGCGATGTATAATCCACTACAGAACAGCAGGAGGCCAAGGCAAGAGTATGATGAGAGTAACAGAGCGATGATTGACACACTGGCTGAAGTGGCCAGAAGGGCTCATGCGAGCAGTGCAAAGCTGCTAATTGTGGGCGACTTCAGTCACAAGGAAATTGACGGGGAGAACCTGGAGCCACATGGGGGCCCAGAAACGTGGAGGGCTAAGATGATGGAGGTGGTACTGGAAAACCTCATGTACCAACACCAAAAGGACACTACCAGAGAGAGAGAGAGGAGAGGATGAACCAGCAAGACTGGACCTAGTATTCACCTTCAGTAGTGCAGATATTGAAGACATCACATATGAAGGACCCCTCGAGGCCAGTGACGAAATGGTTCTGAGCTTCGAATGCATAGTAGAGTTACAAGTGAAGAGGGAAGCAGGAAGGGCAGGACGAATGAAACCAAACTACATAAACGTGGACTACACAGCCATGAAGAATTTCCTATACGGGGTTCAGTGGAACAGAGAACTGGCAGGGAAGTCTGTAAATGAAATGATGGAATATGTGACAACAATATGCAAGGAAGCTGAGGAGAGGTTTGTACCCAAGGGTAACAGAAATAACGAGAAAGCCAGGATGAGCCCTTTGTTCATCCAAAGGTGTAGAGAGGCCAAAACCAAGTGTGCTAGAGAATGGAAGAAGCATAGAAGGCAAAGGACCCAGGAGAATAAGGCGAGCAGTCGTAGAGCAAGAAATTACTATGCACAGGTAAGAAGGGAGGCCCAACGACAATACAAAAATGACATTGCAGCAAAAGCACAATCTAACCTGAAGCTGTTGTACAGCCACATCAGGAGGAAAACAACAGTCAAGGACCAGATAATCAGACTGAGGAAGGATAGAGGGGATATCACAAGAAACGATCGCGAAGTATGTGTGGAGCTCAACATGAGATTCAAAGTGTTCACAGAGGAGACAGAAAGGATTCCAGAAAGACAGAGAGGTGGGGTACACCATCAAGTGTTGGACACAATACATGCAACCGAGGAAGAAGTGAAGAGGCTGCTAAGCGATCTAGATAGCTCAAACGCGATGGGGCCGGATAACATCTCTCCCATGGGTCCAGAGAAAGGGAGCAGAGGCGCTATGTGTACCACTAACAACAATCTTCAACACATCTGTCGAAACAGGTCGACTACCTGAGGTATGTAAGACAGCAAATGTAGTCCTAATTTTTAAAAAAGGAGACAGACATGAAGCATTAAATTACAGACCAGTGTCACTGACATGTATAGTATGCACAGTCATGGAGAAGATTATCAGAAGAGTGGTGGAGCACCTAGAAGGGAATGAGCTTATCAACGACAACCAGCACGGTTTCAGGGACTGGAAATTCTGTCACAAACCTACTGGAGTTCTGTGACAGGGTGACAGCAGTAAGACAAGAGAGAGAGGGGTGGGTAGATTGCGTTTTCTTGGACAGTAAGAAGGCGTTTGACACAGTTCCACACAAGAGATTAGTGCAAAAGCTGAAGGACCAGGCAGGGATAACAGGGAAGGCACTGCAGTGGATCAGGGAATACCTGAAGGGAAGACATCAGCGAGTCATGGTACGTGACGAGGTGTGAGAGTGGGGTTCCACAGGGGTCAGTCCTAGGACCGGGGCTGTTTCTGATATATGTGAACGACATGACGGAAGGAATAGACTCAGAAGTGTCCCTGTTTGTAGATGATGTGAAGTTGATGAGAAGAATTCAATCGGACGAGGACCATGCAGAACTACAAAGAGATCTGGACAGGCTGCAGGCCTGGTCCAGAAACTGGCTTCTGGAGTTCAAACCCACCAAGTGCAAAGTCGTAAAGATTGGGAAGGGCAAAGAAGACCGCAAACGGAGTACAGTCTGGCGGACCAGAGAACACAAACCTCCCTCCAGGAAAAGTATCTTGGGGCGAGTATAACACCGGGCACATCTGAGGCACACATCAACCAAATAACTGCTGCAGCATTCGGGCGCCTAGCAAACCTAAGAATAATATTCAGACATCTCAATAGGGTTAGATGAGACATGATAACGACATAAAATACTGCGAGGAATAGATAAGGTGGACAGAGACAAGATGTTCCAGAGAGGGGACACAGAAACAAGGGGTCACAATTGGAAGTTGAAGACTCCTATGAGTCAAAGAGATGTTAGGAAGTATTTCTTCAGTCATAGAGTTGTCAGGAAGTGTAATAGCCTAGAAAGTGACGTAGTGGAGGCAGGAACCATACATAGTTTTAAGACGAGGTTTGATAAAGCTCATGGAGCAGGGAGAGAGAGGACCTAGTAGCAATCAGTGAAGAGGCGGGGCCAGGAGCTATGACTCGACCCCTGTAACCACAAATAGGTGAGTACAGACACACACACACACACACACACACACACACACTCAGACTCACACTCAGACTCACACACACACACACACACACACACACACACACTCACACACACACACACACACACACACACACACACACACACACCACACACACCACACAACTACACTCAGCACTCACACACACACACACACACACACACACACACACACACACACACACACAACCACAACTCACACACACACACACACACACACACACACACACACACACAACACAAAACAACACACTCAGACACACACACACACACACACACACACACACACACACACACACACACACAACAACACTCAGACACACACACACACACACACACACACACACACACACACACACTACACACCAGACTCACACACACACACACACACACACACACACTACACACCACACTCACACACACACACACACACCAACCACACACACACACACACACACACACACACACAACTAACACTCAGACTCACACACACACACTCAGACACACACACACACACACACACACACACACACACACACACACACACACACAACTAACACTCAGA
>WNWK01005827.1:0-52500 GCA_009830355.1 Cherax destructor
GAAAATAACTCTATAAATAAATATATTGTATTATATCAATGCAAAATGGAATTAAAATATGATAAGAACAATACATGTGTCAAAGTTGAATATACGTGAATTTGTGGAGGTGTGTGGAGAGTGTGTGGTGAGCATGTGTGTGTGAGCATGTGGTGTGGCATGTGTGAGCATGTGTGTGTGAGCATGTGTGTGTGAGCATGTGTGTGTGTGAGCATGTTGGTGTGAGCATGTGTGTGTGTGAGCATGTGTGTGTGTGAGCATGTACTCACCTAGTTGTACTCACCTAGTTGTGGTGCAGGGTCGAGTCAAAGCTCCTGGCCCCGCCTCTTCACTGGCCGCTACTGGGTCACTCTCCCTGGCCATAAGCTTTATCACCTCTGCTTAAAGCTATGTATAGAGCCTGCTCCACTACATCGCTTCCAAACTATTCCACTTCCCGACAACTCGTGACTGAAGAAATACTTCAACATCTCTGTGATTCATCTGAGTCTTCAACTTCCATCTGTGTCCCCTTGTTGTTGTGTCCCATGTGTGTGTGTGAGCATGTGTGTGTGTGAGCATGTGTGTGTGAGCATGTGTGCATCTTGCCTCTTTTTGTATCGTCAGCGAATTTGCTCATATCACTTGTTATTCCCCTGTCAAGGTCATTAATTTATATGACGGGCCCAAACCTGATTCTTGCGGAACGCCACTTGTTACTGGTCCTCAGTTGACCTCGGAACGACACCACGAATTTGAACTGCGAGGCTCCACTTATACGCGGAGTTTTTCAATAAGTATATTTTATCTTTGTTTTTTGAGATTTGCGATCGGAAAAATAATGAAAGTTAGGTATGTCATGAATGCATAAAAATATATGTAGATACCAGTCTGTTTTATCATTTATTAACATAAAATATACACAGATGTATTATAAAAAGTTGAAATTGGTGTAAAGTTAGACACACGAACAATTACAGATCGTAAATGTTCCATTCACAGTCGAGTGAAATGTAAGCTAACATAAAGATGCAATATAATAAAATAATATAATAACTAAGCGCTAAACTCACAAGGGTGAATGATATATAATAATAATATATTACAGATCGTACATGTTTCGTTCACAGTTGAGAGAAATGTATAAACATATGTAAAGATGCATTAATAAAATAATAATATAAATAATTACTATTACAATATGAATTTGTTTTTCACATTATCTTTCCATTTTTTATTTCTAGTATTAGTAATACATATAACATCTACAGTGTTTTGTATCATATAAGACAATATTGATGTAGCTATTGACAGACAGCTCATCTTGTAACTGATGACTTAAACTTACAATACAGTACTGTATGTGTATTTTCTCTTCCTTATGATTTTACCCGCTTTTATGCAGCAATTTAAGTGTTATCTAACTAATAGTAACCATCTCCCTGTTATTTCTATCAACATGGAATAACTTAAAACCCTGAATGTGACATTCAGCAGGTAGTCAGATTCTTGATATTAGACCATGTCTTGGTTATGGTAAATACACCAATGTTACCATCAATTGCAATTAATCTCAACTCGTCCATCTTGTTTCTAGCGCTACGACTATTTGTATATGTTTTTAGAAACCTCTCTGTCCACCCCCCATCCCTGTTCATTCCTGCTACCCACTATCTCCAGTACTGACCTTATCACCTAGTGTCACTGGCTATTCAATATTCACCAATAACTCTACTCATTTTGCCTATAACTGGTTTCCCAAAACTCACTATACCAACAGTGACAATCATCCTGCACATTAAGCACTGGATTTTTGTCCACTAGATATTGCATATTCATGTTTAATTCTGGTCTCAAGAGACTTACCAGTTTGGCCTGAATAAAAGGTATCTCAACTTTTACAAGGGTTTGAGTATACACAACCTACAGATTCCTTGGGAGATTTTTTTATAAATTTTTGTTTCATAGTACTGTCATTTTTAAAGATAACTTTAACATTAAAGTATTTAAGAGCTTGTGGGAGGTGAGAGAGATTTTCATAATAGTTATTCTCGGTATTAGGCTCTGTCTTGTAGAATGTTTTTTTTTTAGCTTTATGGAAAACTTTATCAATAAATGTTCAGGGGTATTGCAAATTAGAAGCAATTCTAGATTTTCTAAATTTCCCATCAGAATTCGGGGTTACAAATCTTAGGGCCTCAAAAAAATAGAAGTTGATACACTCTGTTGTTCATTGTGTGTTTGGTGATTGGAATAGCAATGTATGTATGAACATATGTTAGTAGGCTTGTGATAAACATTGAACTTAAATGTTCTGCCAGATTTATGAATATGTATATCCAGAAATGGAATTATTCCATTTACCTCACTTTCCATAGTGAACTTAATGGAAGGAACCATTGATTTCAGTCTAGGTAGAAAGTCATTATTTGTTCATTCCTGTAAGGGATACAGGCCATTGTGTAGATTGCACTAATGCTAAAGAATTACTTCCCTGTAATTTCTTCAGTTCAACAAAGTATTGTGGAATCATCTCTTATCAAGGATAATGCACAACATATTTCAGTCATGTGCTGGAATGTATAAACTTGACAATTTTATAGTCGAGAATATTGTTCATAATCTTCAAGGTAAAGATATTTTTTTCACAAAAATAGTGTGTGTTCTTTGTCAGGCGAACAATTTAATTTGATATTGGACAAATGTATGCATGGGTTAGATTTGTGTGGGACCTGTTTGTATGAGGTGTTGTCACCTCTGAGTGAGGTGTCGACTCAGGGTTTAACATATATAATGTGCTTCTCTTACCTCCTCTTCCTATTCCTGTAAAGATATGTTTATAAACACAAGAAAGCGCTATTTTACTGTGGTATTTTATGTCAGGACGCAGTTCTGACAAATCAATCAGTAAATCATCATTGGTCAACGTTCACACCTCTCTCTCAGACGTCAGGTGTTAACACACCTCCAGAGAATCTCCTAAGTCGTTCTGGCACTCTGGCTGCGGCCTGAGTGCCAGGAATGACTCAGATGAAGTTGACTCATCGCGCCCTTGTCATAGAGCTGCCCCCACCATAGGGCTGTAAGCGATACTCTGCTTGATACGAATGCTCGCAGTGCCAATGTCATGGGGCTGTAAACGATACTTGTACAGACTCTGACGCTCCTTCGGGAGCCACCGTCGGGTCAGCACTTGGAAAACACCCGGGCCAGGAACCGTCGTGGCAAACCTACATGAACATGAGCATTCCTCTTCCCATTCCTCTGAAGATGTGTGTGTAAGCACATGAAAGCGATCAGGTTTTATTTCTTAATTTCACTGTATGTGTGTGTGTGTGTGTGTACTCACATAGTTGAGGTTGCAGGGTCGAGTCATAGCTCCTGGCCCCGCCTCTTCACTGGTCGCTACTGGGTCACACTCCCTGCGCCATGAGCTTTATCATATGTTAAGTAAAAGGACACAAATGCAACTAATGTGACATTTTATTGTGGCAACGTTTCGCTCTCCAGGAGCTTTTCAAGCAGCTTCACCATCTCTGAAGTCTTAGCAAGAATCCTCCTGAAAACAGTGAAACCCTACCATCACATAGTCTCCTCTAATCTAACAAAGCACATCGTAGATGTGGAACACTCTACAGGCCTTCGATATTTCAACCTCCAGCAGAAATATTTGTCTAACCTATTGTATACTACCCTAGTATTTGTTTTATCACCTTTACTCATGTGCATATTGATTGTTCTACCTTATTGTATTACTACTACTACTACTAATATCACTACTACTACCACCACTAGTATTTCACCTCACTTTGAGAGTATATATAAACCCACTATGTCCATTATCGCTTGTAACGGCTTGAGAAAGCTCCTGGAGAGCGAAACGTTGCCACAATAAAATGTCACATTAGTTGCATTTGTGTCCTTTTACTTAACATATTGTCGGTAATTCTACCAATATTATTTGCTTTATCATACCTCTTCTTAAAGCTATGAATGGATCCTGCCTCCACTACATCACTTCCCAAACTATTCCACTTCCCGACCACTCAATGACTGAATAAATACTTCCTAACATCCCTGTGATTCATCTGAGTCTTCAACTTCCAACTGTGTCCCCTTGTTGCTGTGTCCCATCTCTGGAACATTCTGCCTCTGTCCACCTTGTCGTTATCATGTCCTCCCTATTTCTCCTGTCCTCCAGTGTCGTCAGGTCGATTTCCCTTAACCTCTCCTCGTAGGACATACCCCTTAGCTCCGGGACTAGTCTTGTTGCAAAGCTTTGCACTTTCTCTAGTTTCTTTACATTCTTGGCTAGGTGTGGGTTCCAAACTGGTACTGCATACTCCAATATGGGCCTAACGTACACAGTGTGTGTGTGTGTGTGTACTCACCTAGTTGTGGTTGCAGGGGTCGAGTCATAGCTCCTGGCCACTCTGTTGTGTGGGTCTTGGGAGAGATATTTAGGTAGACATAGACACTCCTTGTAGGATGGTTACGGTATATTTACGGTAAGAGTAGGAGAGAGTCCAGCCACGTCTGTCCAGTTATAAGTCTTACGCTAGAGAGCGTGTACGCCTATATGAGGCTGTGCACATGCGCTGAGCCTCTGACGTCAGCGGGTATCGTGACGTCACACGCAAAGGGACCAGCTATATAAGTGGGATGAATGCTGAATGCTGGTGCACTACACAAGTGTACATATGATACTGACACGACAGCTCGGCCATGTTATCGTATGACGTCTCGGCATACTATACAACTTTATAGGCTGAACAGACAGGTGGTACTGGATGAATCTATACAATAGCAAACACATTATAACTTGGAACTGATCAAGATTAATCTTACTCTCGCACTTCTTGAGTTAATGGTACATAAGAGAAATTTAATGGATCTAGATATAAACAATATATATATATATATATATATATTTATATATATATATATAAATTCAAGGATTATGTGGATTAAAATAAGGGTCAGATGCGAAAAGTGGGTCATAATAAGCGTGTATGCACCTGGAGAAGAGAGGAGTGTAGAGGAGAGAGAGAGATTTTGGGAGATGTTAGTTAATGTATAGGAACTTTTGAACCAAATGAGAGAGTAATGTGGTAGGGGACCTAAATGCTAAAGTGGGAGAAACATGCAGAGAGGGGGTAGTAGGTAAGTTTGGGGTGCCAGTGTAAATGATAATGGGAGCCCTTGATTGAACTTTGTATAGAAAGGGGTTTAGTTATAGGTAATACATATTTAAGAAAAGAGGATAAATAAGTATACAAGATATGATGTAGGGCGAATGACAGTAGTTTGTTGGACTATGTATTGATAGATAAAAGACTGTTGATAGACTTCAGGATGTACATGTTTATAGAGGGCTAAGATATATCAGATAACTTTAGTTATAGCTACAGTGGGAGTAAAAGGTAGATGGGATACAAGGAAAATAGAATCAGTAAGTAAAAAAGAGGTGAAGGTTTATAAACTAAAAGAGGAGGCAGTTAGGGTAAGATATAAACAACTATTGGAGGATAGATGGGCTAGTAGAGTGTAGGCAATGGGGTCGAAAATGTATGGGGTAGATTTAAAATGTAGTGTTAGAGTGTTCAGCAGAAGTTTGTGGTTACAGGCGAGTGGGTGCGGAGGGAAGAGGAGCGAAGGAATGATGATGTAAAGAGAGTAGTAAGGGAGAAAAAGTTAGCATATGAGAGGTTTTTACAAAGTAGAAGTGATGCAAGGAGGGAAGAGTATATGGAGAGAAAAAGAGAGGTTAAAAGAGTGGTGAAGCAATGTAAAAGAGAGCAGATGAGAGAGTGGGTGAGATGTTATCAGCAAATTTTGTTGAAAATAAGAAAGTTTTGGAATGAGATTAATAAGTTGAGGAAGCCTAGAGAACAAATGGATTTGACAGTTAAAAATAGGAGAGGAGAGTTATTAAATGGAGAGTTAGAGGTATCGGAAGATGGAGAGAATATTTTGAGGATTTGTTAAATGTTGATGAAGACAGGGAAGCTGTGATTGTGTGTAGGGCAGGAGGAATAACATCTTGTAGGAGTGTGGAAGAGCCAGTTGTGGGTGTAGGGAAGTTCGTGAGGCAGTGGGTAGAATGAAAGGGGGTAAGGCAGCTGGGATTGATGGGATAAAGATAGAAATGTTAAAAGCAGGTGGGGATATAATTTTGGAGGGTTGGTGCTATTATTTAATAAATGTATGGAAGAGGGTAAGGTACCTAGGGATTGGCAGAGAGCGTGTATTGTTCCTTTGTATAAAGGCAAAGGGGACAAAAGAGAGTGCAAAAATTATAGGGGAATAAGTCTGTTGAGTGTACCTGGTAAAGTGTATGGTAGAGTTATTATTGAAAGAATTAAGAGTAAAACAGAAAGCAGGATAGCAGATGAACAAGGGGCTTTAGGAAAGGTAGGGGTGTGTAGACCAAGTGTTTACAGTGAAACATATAGGTGAACAGTATTTGGATAAGGGTAAAGATGTTTTTGTGGCATTTATGGATTTGGAAAAGGCGTATGATAGGGTAGATATGGGGGCAATGTGGCAGATGTTGCAGGTGTATGGAATAGAAGGAAGGTTACTGAAAGCAGTGAAGAGTTTTTATGAGGATAGTGAGGCTCAGGTTAGAGTGTGTAGGAGGGAAGGGGACTATTTCCCAGTAAAAGTGGGCCTTAGACAAGGATTTGTGATGTCACCGTGGTTGTTCAATATATTTATAGATGGGGTTGTAAGAGAAGTGAATGCGAGGGTCTTGGCAAGAGGTGTTGGGCTAAAAGATAAAGAAGCAAATACAAAGTGGGAGTTGTCACAGTTGCTTTTTGCTGATGACACTGTGCTTTTGGGAGATTCTGAAGAGAAGCTGCAGAGGTTGGTGGATGAATTTGGTAGTGTGTGTAAAAGAAGAAAATTGAAAGTGAATATAGGAAAGAGTAAGGTGATGAGGATAACAAAAAGAATAGGTGACGAAAGATTGGATATCAGATTGGAGGGAGAGAGTATGGAGGAGGTGAATGTATTCAGATATTTGGGAGTGGACATGTCGGCGGATGGGTCTATGAAGGATGAGGTGAATCATAGAATTGATGAGGGGAAAAGGGTGAGTGGAGCACTCGGAGTCTGTGGAGACAAAGAACCTTGTCCATGGAAGTAAAGAGGGAATGTATGAGAGTATAGTTATACCAACGCTCTTATATGGGTGTGAAGCATGGGTGATGAATGTTGCAACGAGGAGAAGGCTGGAGGCAGTGGAGATGTCATGTCTGAGGTCAATGTGTGGTGTGAATATAATGCAGAGAATTCGGAGTTTGGAAATTAGGAGGAGGTGCGGATTACCAAAACGATTGTCCAGAGAGCTGAGGAGGGGTTGTTGAACTGGTTTGGATATGTAGAGAGAATGGAACGAGACAGAGTGACTTCGAGAGTGTATAAATCTGTAGTGGAGGGAAGGCGGGGTAGGGGTCGGCCTAGGAAAGGTTGGAGGGAGGGGGTAAAGGAAGTTTTGTGTGCGAGGGGCTTGGATTTCCAGCAAGCATGTGTGAGCGTATTTGATAGGAGTGAATGGAGGCATATGGTTTTTAATACTTGACGTGCTGTTGGAGTGTGAGCAAAGTAACATTTATGAAGGGATTCAGGGAAACCGGCAGGCCGGACTTGAGTTCTGGAGATGCGAAGTACAGTGCCGGCACTCTGAAGGAGGGGTGTAAATGTTGCAGTTTTATAACTGTAGTGTAAAGCACCCTTCTGGCAAGACAGTGATGGAGTGAATGATGATGAAAGTTTTTCTTTTTCGGGCCACCCTGCCTTGGTGGGAATCGGCCGATGTGTTAATAAAAAATAAAAAAAATATATAACAATTTCAATTTGCAAATTTGATCGATCAATCTGTATTCCTGCACTCAGCGGGTTCTGAGGAAGAATAAATATATTTACAAGGAAGAAGTTTTAACAGAAAAGAGAGACTCGGCTAGCACGGTCAACTGTTAAAACTTAGAACTCGTAGGGAACATGAACACACACAAAAAAATTCTAGATATTGAACACTTAGTAACAAAACACACAGTCGACAATTTCTCTTAACTCAATCATCTAATTGTACAGTCTATTTACATTTAACCCAACTCTGCTAGAGTAAGATTTACATATGCAGAATGGTTATCATCTCTGGGTGGATCAAACTCTGTTACAGTAGGTAACTCAACTTCTGATTGAGGAGGGTCTACACTGATATCAACAAATGATACTTGGGGTTTTCAACACTTGTCGTGTACGCAAGGAGTAACGACAATCAGGTTGTCCCTCTGACTCACTACTAGAAGTTGAAGGTACCGGGTCAGACGGATTATCATTGTCAGTCACAACAGTCTGGTTGTCAGGGCTTCTTCTTCGTCACATACTAACTTCATATGATCTAAATGTGCTTCTTTACACTTACCCGTACTAAGTTCTCTAACTTTATACTTATTGCCCTTGATATGTTCAACTACTCGATATGGGCCAACAAACCTTTGGTCTAATTTAGGCATTGCTGAAGTTTTGTTAAAGTTGAACAACATGACTCTGGACCCTACTTGAACTTTAGTCGGTTTGGCTTTAGTATTAGTTACTCTAGTAAATTCTGCTGTTGACTTATGAAGTGTTTCACGGATTCTTCTGAAAACACTCTGAGCTTTGCTGGTAGAGTTGCTATGAAATCATCAGGGTTATACGACGGTTTTGGATTAGAATATAACAACTCATAAGTCAAACGCTTGTCAACACCATACAAGGCGTAATGCGGCGTATCACCTATAGAAGCATTGAAAGCAGAATTTATAGCACATTGAACATCAGGTATAACTTCATCCCAGGTTGAACTATTGGGATTAACAGTGGCTCTCAAGACATCGAGTACTTTTTTATTAGTTCTTTCTGCTAAACCATTGCTGGCAGGATGGTGTGGAACAATGGTAGATTTAGTAATCTTATACAAGGCACATAGGTTTTCTAGAATCTCGTTGCAAAATTCACCTCCATTATCGGATACTAAGGATTTAGGAGTGGTGTGTCTACATATTATACGTTCCTTAAACGCTTTAGCTACTGTCTCGGCAGTCTTGTCTGGAATAGGAACTAACTCACAATATCTGGTGAAATGATCGACCATCACACAATGTTTATTGCCTTGCGTTGTACATTGAAAATTAGTTAGCAGATCTATTGCAACTCTTTCCCATGGCTCACTAGTAGTGGGATACATCTGGATAGGATTGGGACCGTTGATATTACCCTTGTGTTTCATACAAACACTACACTTCTTAACATACTCGGTAATATCAGTTGCCATACGAGGCCAAAAGTACTTCAATCTTGCTTGTTTAATCGAACGGTCGGTTACGTGATACAGTAATTCTTGGTTCATAACAAAGTCACTGATAGGTGCTGGTGGCTTCACAGTAAGAATAAGGTCTTCCTGTAGCAGGAATCGAGTCACACCAGACCACAAGGGATCTGTTCTTTGGGCATTCTTTACATCCTCAGCACTAAACGGAGGATCAGCAGTTACTACGCTAACATGACGCGATAAAGCATCTGCAACTACATTTGACTTGCCAGGTAAATGTTCAAAGGTAGGGTTGAACTCTTGGATAGTTAAGGACCATCTAGCTAGTCTTCCAGTAGGTTTATTCTGGAACAATGGTATTAGAGGTGCATGATCTGTCAAGACATGGACAGGGTACTGATAAATTATGTCTCGGAAGTGTTTTAAAGACCACACTATTGCTAAGGCTTCTTGCTCAGTTACTGTATAATTCCTTTCAGCCTTTGTAAGGACTCGACTAGCAAATGCAACTGCGTTGTATTTACTATCAATCTTCTGTGCAAGAACTGCACCAATGCCTATAGAACTAGCATCAGTGGTTAAATAGAAAGGCTTTGTAAAATCTGGGAATTTTAAGATTGGAGCAGAAGTTAATCTTTCTTTCAAGGTTTGAAATGCTTTTCCTGACTGAAGGTCCAAACAAATGGAGCATCTTTCTTAAGCAACTCAGTTAGAGGAGCTACTATTGAGGAAAAATTGGCAATATATGATCTATAAAAACCTGCTAAGCCCACAAAGGATCTTACGGCATCAGCAGTTTTGGGAGTTGGAAAATTCAATACTGCATCTACTTTACTCGGTCAGTCATAACCCCTCTAGGAGTGACTACGTGACCCAGAAACTTAATTTCTGATCTGAAAAATTGACATTTAGACAGTTTGATCTTTAGATTGGCTTCTTCAAGCTTACTCAGTACCTTCTCTAGTCTTTCTAAATGCTTATTTACATCCTCGGACATAACAATTACGTCATCTAAATATACCATTAGATCTTTTCCTATAAGGCCTCTAAAAATATTGGTCATGAGCCTCGAGAATGTGATAGGTGAAGATCTTAATCCAAAAGCCATACGACAGAATTCGAAATGACCTGTTGGAGTAGAGAATGCGGTGAGCTCTTGGCTGTCCTCATGAAGAGGAACTTGCCAAAACCCTTGTAACAAATCGAGGGTTGAGAAGACCTTATTATCTCCTCCAGTATGGGCCTAACGTACACAGTGTACAGGGTTCTGAACGATTCCTTGTTCAGAAGTCGAAATGCTGTTCTTAGGTTTGGTAGGCGCCCGTATGCTGCAGCAGTTATTTGGTTGATGTGCGCCTCAGGAGATGTGCCCGGTGTTATACTCACCCCAAGATCTTTTTCCTTGGGTGAGGTTTGTAGTCTCTGGCCCCCTAGACTGTACTCCGTCTGCGGTCTTCTTTGCCCTTCCCCAATCTTCATGACTTTGCACTTGGTGTTGTTGAACTCCAGGAGCCAATTCCTGGACCAGGCCTGCAGCCTGTCCAGATCCCTTTGTAGTTCTGCCTGGTCCTCGTCCGATTGAATCCTTATCAACTTCACATCATCTGAAAACAGGGACACTTCGGAGGTTATTCCTTCCGTCATGTCATTCACAAATACCAGAAACGGCACCGGTCCTAGGACTGACCTCTGTGGAACCCCACTCGTCACAGACGCCCACTCTGACACCTCGCCACGAATCATGACTCGCTGCTGTCTTCCTGACAAGTATTCCCTGATCCATTGGAGTGCCTTCCCTGTTATCCCTGCCTGGTCCTCCAGCTTTTGCACTAATCTCTTGTGTGGAACCGTGTCAAACGCCTTCTTACAGTCCAAGAAAATGCAATCTACCCACCCCTCTCTCTTGTCTTACTGCTGTCACCCTGTCATAGGACACAGGATTTCCCGTCCCTGAAACCGTGTTGACTGCCGTTGATAAGCTCGTTCCTTTCTAGGTGTTCCACCACTCTTCTCCTGATAATCTTCTCCATGACTTTGCATACTATACATGTCAGTGACACTGGTCTGTAGTTAAGTGCTTCATGTCTGTCTCCTTTTTTAAAGATTGGGACTACATTTGCTGTCTTCCATACCTCAGGTAGTCTCCCTGTTTCGATAGATGTGTTGAATATTGTTGTTAGGGGTACACATAACACCTCAGCTCCCTCTCTTAAGACCCATGCAGAGATGTGATCCAGCCCCGTCGCCTTTGAGGTATCTAGCTCACTCAGCAGCCTCTTCACTTCTTCCTCGGTTGCGTGTATTGTGTCCAACACTTGGTGGTGTACCCCTCCTCTCTGTCTTTCTGGAGTACCTTCTGTCTCCTCGGTGAACACCTCTTTGAATCTCATGTTTAGTTCCTCACACACTTCGCGGTCATTTCTTGTGATCTCTCCTCCTTCCTTCCTTAGCCTGATCACCTGGTTCTTGACTGTTGTTTTCCTCCTGATGTGGCTGTACAACAGTTTTGGGTCAGATTTGGCTTTCCCTGCTATGTCATTCTCGTATTGTCGTTGGGCCTCCCTTCTTACCTGTGCATATTCGTTTTTGGCTGTACGACTGCTCTCCTTATTTTCCTGTGTTCTTTGCCTTCTATACTTCTTCCATTCCTTAGCACACTTGGTTTTGGCCTCCCTGCACCTTTGGGTGAACCACTGGCTCATCCTGGCTTTTTCGTTGTTTCTGTTTCCCTTGGGTACAAACCTCTCCTCAGCTTCCTTTCATATTGTTGTCACATATTCCATCATCTCGTTTACTGATTTCCCTTCCAGTTCTCTGTTCCACTGAACCCGTTTAGGAAGTTCTTCATGCCTGCGAAGTCCCCTTTCTTGTAGTTTGGCTTCATTCTTCTGGCCCTATCTGCCTTCCCTCCACTTGTAACTCTACTGTGTAATCAAAGCTTAAAACCATATGATCACTGGCCCCGAGGGGTCTTTCATGTGTGATGTCCTCAATATCTGCACTACTCAAGGTGAATACTAGGTCTAGTCTCGCTGGTTCATCCTCTCCTCTCTCCCTAGTAGTATCCCTTACGTGTTGGTACATGTGTGTACTCACCTAGTTGTACTTACCTAGTTGTGGTTGCAGGGGTCGAGTCATAGCTCCTGGCCCCGCCTCTTCACTGGCCGCTACTGGGTCATGCTCCCTGCTCCATGAGCTTTATCATACCTCTCCTTAAAGCTATGTATGGAACCTGCCTCCACTACATCGCTTCCCAAGCTATTCCACTTCCCGACCACTCTATGACTGAAGAAATACTTCCTAACATCCCTGTGATTCATTTGAGTCTTCAACTTCCAACTGTGTCCCCTTGTTGCTGTGTCCCATCTCTGGAACATTCTGTCTCTGTCCACCTTGTCTATTCCTCTCAGTATCTTATATGTCGTTATCATGTCCCCCTATCTCCTGTCCTCCAGTGTCGTCAGGTCGATTTCCTTAACCTCTCCTCCGGACTAGTCTTGTTGCAAACCTTTGCACTTTATCTAGCTTCTTTACGTGCTTGGCTAGATGTGTGTGTGTACTCACCTAATTGTACTCGCCTAATTGTGGTAGCAGGGTCGAGACTCAGCTCCTGGCCCCGCCTCTTCGCTGTCCGCTACTGGGTCTCTGCTCTCCCTGCTCCATGAGCTTTATCATACCTCGTCTTAAAACTATGTATGGTTCCTGCCTCCACTATATCTTTCTCTAGACTATTCCACTTCCTGACTACTCTGTGGCTGAAGAAATGCTTCCTAACATCCCTTTGACTCATCTGAGTCTTCAGCTTCCAGTTGTGTCCCCTTGTTTCTGTGTTCCCTCTCTGGAACATCCTGTCCCTGTGTGTGTGTGTGTGTGTGTGTGTGTGTGTGTAAATTACTCGGTTTCATTTACCAAATAAAATTCTCACTAGTAAAAATCTAAGCAACAGTAATTTTATAAAATAAAAAAATTCTTAGATGACGTGATTTTGAAAGTTGTGGTCTGGGAGGTGCTTGTGATGGTGGTGGTACGTAGGTTGTGATAGTGGTTTTGAGGGTTATGGTGGTAATGGTAGCCTTGGAGGTAGTGGCAATTGTGACAGTGGTGGTAGTTGTGGTGGTAGTGACTGGTGGTATGGTGGTGGTAGTGACAGTGGTGGTACTGACAATGGTGGTGGTGGTAGTGACAGTGGTGGTACTGACAATGGTGGTGGTGGTGGTTGTGACAGTGGTGGTGGTGGTAGAACTGGGGGTTAAAGAGATGATGATGTCAAATGACCCCCCGGGTACGCTAGACTCGTTTCTGAAATTCTGGGTGTTAGGCTTTAATCTGATAGTGTGTGACTTGCCCCTGCGTCTCCTTCCCCCACTCACTCCCTCCCTTCTCTCTCTCTCCCTTCTTTCTTTCTCTCCCTTTCTTTCTTTCTCTCCCTTCTCTCTCTCTCCCTTCTCTCTCTCTCCCTTTTCTCTCCCTTCTCTCTCTCCCTTTTCTCTCCCTTCTCTCTCTCCCTTCTCTCTCTCTCCCTTTCTCTCTCTCTCTCTCTCTCTCTCTCTCTCTCTCTTTTATTAAGAACTAAGAACTATCTTTACATATTCTCAAAACTACACCTGCTGTAGGATATATAGACTGGTGGTAGTAGTAGTAGTTTTGGTGACATTTACCGAGTGCTGCGTAGGTCACTCAGAGCCATAAACAACATACACCACAAAAATAATGATAACATTAGCACACAGTTTATAATATAAACACCTGGAGTCTACCTGGAGGGTATTCTGGGGATCAACGCCCCCGCGGCCCGGTCCACGACCAGGCCTCCATGTGGATCAGGGCCTGATCAACCAGGCTGTTACTGCTGGCCGCACGTAGTCCAACGTACGAACCACAGCCAGGCTGATCCGGCACCAACTTTCAGTATTTGTCCAGCTCCCTCTTGAAGGCAGCCAGGGGTCTATTGGTAATTCAACTTATACATGGAGGGAGGCTGTTGAACAGTCTTGGGCCCCGGACACTTATTGTGTTTTCTCTTAGTGTATCAATGGCGCCCCTACTTTTCATTGGGGGTATTTTGCACCGCCTGCCAAGTCTTTTACTTTCGTACTGTGTGACTTCTGTGTGCAGATTCGGGACCATTCCTTCTAGGATTTTCCAAGTGTAGATTATGATATATTTCTCTCGCCTGCGTTCCAGTGAGTACAAGTTGTTTGACGGAACTTATACGTGCAGTAAAGGTTCTCTGTACATTCTCTAGATCTGCAATTTCACCTGCCTTGAACGGAGATGTTAATGTACAGCAGTATTCCAGCCTAGAGAGAACAAGTGATTTGAAAAGGATCATCATTGGCTTAACATCTCTTTTCTTTTGAACGTTCTCATTATCCATCCTATCATTTTCTTCGCAGCTGTGATAGTGGTACTGTTGTGATCCTTGAAAGTGAGATCCTCAGACATTACCACTCCCAGGTCCCTCACATTATTTTTTCGCTCTACTTAGTACAAATACTCTCATACCAAGCTAAAATAACTAGCTACAGTTAAATATAGACTGTTAGATCTGACTGTATTCCTGCCTTCAAGGTACTTGAGCTCTGATTGTATTCTTGCCTTCAAGGTACTTCAGATCTGATTGTATTCCTACCTTCAAGGTACTTGAGATCTGATTGTATTCCTGCCTTCAAGGTACTTGTGATCTAATTGTATTCCTGCCTTCAAGGTACTTGAGATCTGATTGTATTCCTGCCTTCAAGGTACTTGAGATCTGATTGTATTCCTGCCTTCAAGGTACTTGTGATCTAATTGTATTCCTGCCTTCAAGGTACTTGAGCTCTGATTGTATTCCTGCCTTCAAGGTACTTGTGATCTAATTGTATTCCTGCCTTCAAGGTACTTGAGCTCTGATTGTATTCCTACCTTCAAGGTACTTGAGATCTGATTGTATTCCTGCCTTCAAGGTACTTGAGCTCTGATTGTATTCCTACCTTCAAGGTACTTGTGATCTAATTGTATTCCTGCCTTCAAGGTACTTGTGATCTAATTGTATTCCTACCTTCAAGGTACTTGTGATCTGATTGTATTCCTACCTTCAAGGTACTTGAGATCTGATTGTATTCCTGCCTTCAAGGTACTTGTGATCTAATTGTATTCCTACCTCCAAGGTACTTGAGATCTGATTGTATTCCTACCTTCAAGGTACTTGAGATCTGATTGTATTCCTACCTTCAAGGTACTTGAGATCTGATTGTATTCCTGCCTTCAAGGTACTTGTGATCTAATTGTATTCCTACCTCCAAGGTACTTGAGATCTGATTGTATTCCTACCTTCAAGGTACTTGAGATCTGATTGTATTCCTACCTTCAAGGTACTTGAGATCTGATTGTATTCCTGCCTTCAAGGTACTTGAGCTCTGATTGTATTCCTACCTTCAAGGTACTTGTGATCTGATTGTATTCCTACCTTCAAGGTACTTGTGATCTAATTGTATTCCTGCCTTCAAGGTACTTGAGCTCTGATTGTATTCCTGCCTTCAAGGTACTTGTGATCTAATTGTATTCCTGCCTTCAAGGTACTTGAGCTCTGATTGTATTCCTACCTTCAAGGTACTTGAGATCTGATTGTATTCCTGCCTTCAAGGTACTTGAGCTCTGATTGTATTCCTACCTTCAAGGTACTTGTGATCTAATTGTATTCCTGCCTTCAAGGTACTTGTGATCTAATTGTATTCCTACCTTCAAGGTACTTGTGATCTGATTGTATTCCTACCTTCAAGGTACTTGAGATCTGATTGTATTCCTACCTTCAAGGTACTTGAGATCTGATTGTATTCCTGCCTTCAAGGTACTTGTGATCTAATTGTATTCCTACCTTCAAGGTACTTGAGATCTGATTGTATTCCTACCTTCAAGGTACTTGAGATCTGATTGTATTCCTACCTTCAAGGTACTTGAGATCTGATTGTATTCCTGCCTTCAAGGTACTTGAGCTCTGATTGTATTCCTACCTTCAAGGTACTTGTGATCTGATTGTATTCCTACCTTCAAGGTACTTGTGATCTGATTGTATTCCTGCCTTCAAGGTACTTGAGATCTGATTGTATTCCTACCTTCAAGGTACTTGTGATCTGATTGTATTCCTACCTTCAAGGTACTTGAGATCTGATTGTATTCCTGCCTTCAAGGTACTTGAGATCTGATTGTATTCCTACCTTCAAGGTACTTGAGATCTGATTGTATTCCTACCTTCAAGGTACTTGAAATCTGATTGTATTCCTACCTTCAAGGTACTTGAGATCTGATTGTATTCCTACCTTCAAGGTACTTGAGATCTGATTGTATTCCTACCTTCAAGGTACTTGAGATCTGATTGTATTCCTACCTTCAAGGTACTTGAGATCTGATTGTATTCCTACCTTCAAGGTACTTGAGATCTGATTGTATTCCTGCCTTCAAGGTACTTGAGATCTGATTGTATTCCTACCTTCAAGGTACTTGTGATCTAATTGTATTCCTACCTTCAAGGTACTTGAGATCTGATTGTATTCCTGCCTTCAAGGTACTTGAGATCTGATTGTATTCCTGCCTTCAAGGTACTTGAGATCTGATTGTATTCCTACCTTCAAGGTACTTGAGATCTGATTGTATTCCTGCCTTCAAGGTACTTGAGATCTGATTGTATTCCTACCTTCAAGGTACTTGAGATCTGATTGTATTCCTACCTTCAAGGTACTTGAGATCTGATTGTATTCCTGCCTTCAAGGTACTTGAGATCTGATTGTATTCCTGCCTTCAAGACACTACCCATGTGTTACACTCTTAACAGGTGCTTAATATGCACAGGGTTTTGAGTGAGGCCAAACTAGAGTGTGTTTATAGGAGATTATGCAGTGTACTAGAGTGTGTTTATAGGAGATTATGCAGTGTAATATACACTAATTATGTTATTGGTAGTAATTAGTAATAGTAATTGTTACATAATTTTAGTAATAGTAAACTCCCCAAAATATTTTTTTCTACTAAATTTCCATGTACATTTTTCAATCTGGCACGGTGATTCTCTTCACCCACTTATTCACGGCAGTAGTGTGGTCCAAGGAAGTGGAGGGAGGGGAGAGACCCTTCTGATATACTCTCCTGACACTCATTCTAGGCAGAAGAAAAACTAGCTTGCTGGAGTGTAGTTCACTTCTCTGCAGATTACTACTATATAAACCATAAGATCTTCCCTTGTTACACTCGCTTTGTATTTAGTAATTAATCCTGATATTAAGATTGTGAACGTGTGTGTACTTGCCTGGAGCTAGGACTTGCAGGGTCGAGTCCTAGCTCCAGGTTCTGTTTTTCAACTTGCCGCTTGGGATATTCATTCCTAGACTCATGGGTTTTCTCGCACCTGTTCTTGAAACAATGTATGGAGCCTGGCTCCAGTACCTCTTCGTTAAGGTTATTCCTCCTCCCGATCACCCTGAGACTGAAGAAGTAGTTCCTGATATCCCTGTGGATCATCTGTGACTAACTTCCAGCTGTGCCCCCAAGTATCTGCTTCCCGAGTATTTTATATATATTTTTTTCCTGTGTACCCTTTTTCTTACGTCCTCCGATATCGTTAGATTCGGCTACGTTAGCCTCTCTTCGCAGCTCATAATCCTTGACCATGGGAACAGCCTCGTTTCATACTTTTGCACTTTCTGTAGTTTCTTAACGTGCTTTCTCCAGGTGTGGGCTTCATCCCGGGGTTGCATACTCCAAGCTGGGCCTCACATATATGTTTTACGAAGAGCCCGGATGACTGTTGAGATTCCTGAAAACTACTCTTAGATTTGCCAGATGATAACAAAAAAAGGCACAATACCGTGTCTGGAACAATACACACACAACCCGCACATAGAAGAGAGGAGCTTACGACGACGTTTCGGTCCGACTTGGACCATTTACAAAGTCACACTAACACAAAGAACAGGTAGAAGGTGTTATATATAGGCCAGCAGACAGGGAAGGGCACAAGAAAGTGGTGGAGGAGTAATAGTGGAAGTAGTAGTGGTAGTGGAAGTAGTAGTAGTGGAGTGACTTTGTAAATGGTCCAAGTCGGACCGAAACGTCGTCGTAAGCTCCTGTCTTCTATGTGCGGGTTGTGTGTGTATTGCCAGATGATCATTGACTGCGGAGGTTGCTCACTTTGATGTGAGCCTCTGTCCATATACCAGGCGCTGTGCTCACCCCTAGGTCTTTCTCTCTGAGTAAGGTCTGCAACCCGTGTGTACTAACCTATTTGTGGTTGCATTGTTGCAGGGGTCAAGTCACACCTCTTGGTCCCGCCTCTTCGCTGGTCACTACTAGGTCCACTCCCTGCTCCATGAGCTTTATCATACCTCCTCTTAAAGATATGTTTGGATCTTGCCTCCACTATATCACTCTCCAGATTGTCCCACTTCCTGACAACTCTATGACTGAAGAAATACTTCCTAACATCCCTGTGACACATCTGAGTTTTCAACTTCTAGTTGTGACCCCTTGTTGCTGTGTCCCATCTCTGGAGCATCCTGTCCCTATCCACCTTGTCAATTCCTCTAACTGCTTTATATGTCGTTATCATGTCCACCCTTTTCCTCCTGTCCTCCAGTGTCGTCAGGTTGATTTCCTTAAACTCTCCTCGTAGATCATGCCCCGTAGCTCCAGGCCTAGTCTTGTTGCAAACTTTTGTACTTTCTTTTAATTTCTTGATGTGCTTTACCAGGTGTGGGTTACATACTGATGCTTCATACTCCAATATGGGCGTGACGTATACGATGATTCCTTACTCAGGTGTCGAAATGCTATTCTTAGGTTTGCCAGGCGCCCATATGCTGCAACAGTTACTTGGTTGATGCGCGCCTCAGGAGATGTGCCCGGTGTTATACTCACCCCAAGATTATTTTCCTTAAGTGAGGTTTGCAGTCTTTGGCCCCCTAGCCTGTACTCTGTGGTTTTTCTTTGACCTTCCTCAATCTTCATGAATTTGCACATGGTGGGGTTAAACTCCAGGAGCCAGTCATTGGACCAGGATTGCATTGCAGCCTGTCTAGATCCCTTTGAAGTCCTACCTGATCCTCATCCACTTGAATTCTCGGCATTAGCTTCACATCGTTTGCAAACAGGGACACCTCTGAATCTATCCCTTCCGTCATGTCATTCACATTTACCAGAAACAGCACCGGCCCTA
This sequence comes from Cherax destructor, assembly GCA_009830355.1. Lineage (NCBI taxonomy): Eukaryota > Metazoa > Arthropoda > Malacostraca > Decapoda > Parastacidae > Cherax > Cherax destructor. The sequence goes on from WNWK01005827.1 coordinate 19,488, forward strand.
GGACTGACCCTTGTGGAACCCCGCTCATCACAGGTGCCCGCTCTGACACCTCGTCGAAAGCCTTCTTACAGACCAAGAAAATGTAATGTACACACCCTCTCTCTCTACTGCCTTACTTCTGTTACCTTGTTGTAAAACTCCAGTAGCTTTGTGACACAGGATTTTTCCTCTCTGAAACCGTGCTGGTTATTGTGTATAAGCTCATTCTTTTCTAGGTGCCCGCCAGTCTTCTGATAAGCTTCTCCATGACTTTGCATACTATACATGTCAGTGACACTGGTCTGTAGTTTAATACTACCTGTCTGTCTCCTTTCGTAAAGATTGGGACTACATTTGCAGAATTTCTACGCCTCAGGTAGTTGCCCTGTTTCGATAGATGTGTTGAAGATTGTTGTTAGTGGCACACACAGTGCCTCTGCTCCCTCTCTCAGGACCCATGGAGAGATGTCTGGTCCCACTGCTTTTGAGGTATCTAGCTCGCTTAGCAGCCTCTTTACCGCCTCGGTTGTGTGTAGTGTATCCAGCACTTGTTTGTGTACCATTCCATCCTGGTCTGTTTTGTCTCTACTGAAAATACTTCTTTAAATCTTGTGTTGAGCTCTTCACATACTTCGTTGTTGTTTCTTGTGATCTCCCCTCTTTCCTTCCTCAGCTTGATTACCTGGTCCTTGTTTGTCTTTCTGATGTGGCTGTACAACAACTTTGGGTCAGATTTGGCTTTCGATGCTATGTCATTCTCATATTGCTGCTGGGCCTCCCTCCTTATCCATGCATATTCGTTTCTTGCTCTTCGACTAGTCTCCTTATTTTCCTGGATCCTTTGTCTTCTATACTTTTTCCATTCTCAAGTGCATTTATTTTTGGCCTCTCTACACCTTTGGGTGAACCAAGGGCTCATTCTGGTCTTCCCATTGTTTCTGTTGCCCATGGGTACAAACCTCTTCTCTGTATCCTTGCATTTTGTGGTCACGTATTAGATAATTTCATTTACTCTCTTTCCCACCAGTTCTCTTTCCCACTATACCTCATGCAGGAAATTCCTCATGCCTGTGTAGTCCCATCTTTTGTGGCTTGGCTTTTCCTGTTTTACTCATTCTGCTTTACTCTCCATTTTTAACTCTACAATGCATTCAAAGCTGAGGACCATGTGATTGCTAGATCCGAGGGACCTTTCATACATGATGTCCTCAATGTCTGAACTACTTAAGGTGAATATGAGGTCCAGCCTTGCTGGTTCATCCTCTCCTCTCTCTCTCTGGTAGTGTCCCTAACATATTGATGCATGAGGTTTTCCAGTACCATCTCCATCATCTTAGCTCTCCAGATTTCTGGTCCCCTAGGTGGCTTCAGGTTTCCCTAGTGAATCACCTTGTGATTGAAATCACCCATAATTAGTAACTTTGCCCTACCCATATGGGCCTTTCTGGCCATCTCAGCTAGTGTGTCCACCAATGCTCTGTTGCTCTCATCATACTCTTGTCTTGGCTTCCTGCTATTCTGTGGCAGGTTGTACATCACTACAATCACCACTTTGGGATCCCCAGTCTGAAGTGTTTCTACTATGTAGTTCCTTGCTTCCCTTCTGTCCATTCCTTCCATCTCAAATCTTCATTGGTTTGTGATGAACAGTGCAAGTCCTCCTCCTCCTTCTCCTTCCTTCCTTCCCCCTCCTGTTCCCTCTGTCTTTCCTAAGAATCTGATATCCAGATGAAAATATCGCATCTGTTATCATCCCCTTGAGCTTTTGTTTCTGTGGACGCTATTGATGTCTGAGGATGCCTCCATGATTCTTTTATGCTACTCCTCACATTTATTTGTTATTTTCTTTTCCAAAAGAAGAAAAACAATGATGACACTAGGATATAGAAGATGAGGATATAATTGGGTCATAAGTTATGGATAAAGAAAAGAAATAGAAGATTTAACAAAGACAGTAAGAGGAGGTAGAAGAAAGAAAACAAGGACATAAAGATACAAAGCGAGAGGAGGAGGAGGAGGAAACAAGGGCAGCAAGGTAAGAAGTAAGAGGAGGAGGAGGAGGAGAAGATAACGAAGCACAACTTGTAGCAAGTGATAGTGTAACATTAGAAGTCTACCTGGTGAGCGCTCGGGCCTGGCAATTAATGATGTGACTTGGTAATTATTATGAACATTGGATAATGCATCTTGTTTTCCTGATTACACATACTGACAATTAGCAGCTCATTTGGTGCTTTACGATCACTGCTTGTAATTAGTGGCTGCTGTACACGTGTCTTACTAGTAGTGTACGCTTGTACTGCTAGTTGTAGTACACTCTTGTGTACACTTGTGCTGCTAGTTGTAGTACACTCTTGTGTACGCTTGTGCTACTAGTTGTTGTACTCGTGTACGCTTGTACTGTTAGCTGTAGTACACTTGTGTACGCTTGTGCTGCTAGTTGTAGTACACTCTTGTGTACACTTGTGCTGCTAGTTGTAGTACACTTGTGCTGCTAGTTGTAGTACACTCTTGTGTACGCTTATGTTACTAGTTGTAGTACAGACTTGTGTTTCGAGCTGCAGGACTCTAGTGTGTTACTAGCTAGTGTATTTGTACACCAGCTAGTAACTTGTTAGTACATACCAACTAGTAACAATTGTATACACTAGTAAGATCAGTGTTGACTGCTTTGTTTAAGGTGCAGGGGTCGTTTACTGCTCGCTTAGAGCCGATAAATCATTTAAATTACCGTGAATGCCTCTACCGAACTGTGGAGACGTACCTGATAGTATATACCTGAAAAGTATTTGAGGGATTAGTTGCAAAACTACATACTACCATAACTTACTAGAGTAGAACATGAGGAAGTGTAAAATAGATCGAGTAAAAATCAGAAGAGAAATGGGCACAGTGAGAGACCATCGTATCAACATCCGTGATCCAAGACTTAATTACCTTCTAGATGCAAGGAAAACGACAGGCTGGATAACAAGAACACTTAGACACTGGTACTTCTGTAGACTGGGATATGTGCCGTGTGTTATGGTGGAGGAGGATTAGGTTCTGAGTGTGTGGTGGGAAGGGGGATTTGTAGGTCCCAGGTGTGTGGATGAGGGGGAGATGATGTCACTCATTTCAGGTGTGTAAAAGGATAAGGAAGGGTGACTTCTTCAGTGGGTTCCGGGTGTGTGGAGGAGGGGGTGATGTCATGGGATTTCGGGTGTGTGGTGGGAAGGGGAGCGGGGGGGGGGGGTTACGTGGTCAGTAGGTTCTGAGTGTTGATATAGATGAGGTGGGTGGGTGCAGGTGAGGTCTCTTCATTAGTGTGGCTGCCATCCCATAGGGTACTGCACCTTCACTTCTCTCGGAGGCTTCTCGACACCAGGGCGGGCATGGAGGGAGGGTGGGGTTATCGCCTAGTTGTGTTTGCGGGGGTAGACTCACAGGACCTGGCTCCCGCCTTCTAGTTGCCTTTTCTTTTCTCGGGGTCACCAGAGCCCCATCATACCCACTGCTTTAATTATGTATTGTTTACCTCTACCGCCTCCTCATGTAGTTCTATTTTTGTGGCTCATCTGCATTTGTGATATTTTTCCAGTCACACGGCATTGTGACTGCAACTCAAAAACCGTATCCTTTTCCAGTCTGTATCCTATACCCTTTAATCCTCCTCTAGTGTGTTACGTTGAGTTTTCTTCGTCTCTCCTCGTAGTCTTTTATTCTGGTGTCTGTATCGCCGCTGTTCGTCGGAGCTTTCTAGTTTCTTTACATAACTGATCGACTCCAGGCCTGCTTGCTCGTTTGTTCTTATATCTCTATGATGGCTTTAACATGTTAAGTTTAAGAATGTTAGTTACCGAGTCTCGCTAATAGTAGGCGAAGGATCGAGCTTCCAGCACAACTAAATGTCACTTACCTCTGTACAAATATTGTATTATGCTGAAATAAAATTATTATCATTATTATTATTATTATTATTATTATTATTATTAATGATTTACACGGATTTAGTAGATAATACACCAGTACTTACGAGTAGCTTTTTCAGTCCTAATACAAAATAAGCTTAAAGAGGAGTTTGGTATAGTGGCCTGAGAGAGGTGCCTGGTCAACCAGGTTGTGATGTCTGTGGGGGCAGCGGGCCGCTAACAACATGGTTGAAGGGGCACTTAACTAGAAGCTTGGCCAAAGACCGGACTAGTAGGGATAACTATAAAAAAATATATGACAGGGTCTCCTGGTTATAGGGAGTACTAAGACTGGAGTAGTATGGTTGGATGGAGAGAGAAAAGATGTCTTAGGGGTTTTGGAGAGGCTGTGGGTACGTACTTGGGGTGGTGTTTAGCAGTGACTGATGACGAAAAAAATTAGGGTGTGGGTGGAAATGGGTAGGCATTTTTTATGTTAAACTAAATTGAGTACACTTATCTTATTCTATATGAGAGTTATACTGGGGGAAAAGAAGCCATTTGTTTCACTTTCATATTTCAGCACATAGGATGGGTTGCATACACAACGTAAACAAATCTGTCATCATGGCCTCGTAGAGAGATAAAGATGTCAAATATGTTGTTGGGGAGGTGGAGCTATAGTCATGCTTAATGGGGAAGGTGGAGCTATAGTCATGCTTAATGGGGAAGGTGGAGCTATAGTCATGCTTAATGGGTAAGGTGGAGCTATAGTCATGCTTAATGGGGAAGGTGGAGCTATAGTCATGCTTAATGGGGAAGGTGGAGCTATAGTCATGCTTAATGGGGAAGGTGGAGCTATAGTCATGCTTAATGGGGAAGGTGGAGCTATAGTCATGCTTAATGGGGGAGGTGGAGCTGTAGTCATGCTTAATGGGGAAGGTGGAGCTATAGTCATGCTTAATGGGGAAGGTGGAGCTATAGTCATGCTTAATGGGGAAGGTGGAGCTATAGTCATGCTTAATGGGGAAGGTGGAGCTATAGTCATGCTTAATGGGGAAGGTGGAGCTATAGTCATGCTTAATGGGGAAGGTGGAGCTATAGTCATGCTTAATGGGGAGGTGGAGCTGTAGTCATGCTTAATGGGGAAGGTGGAGCTATAGTCATGCTTAATGGGGAAGGTGGAGCTATAGTCATGCTTAATGGGGAAGGTGGAGCTATAGTCATGCTTAATGGGGAAGGTGGAGCATAGTCATGCTTAATGGGGAAGGTGGAGCTATAGTCATGCTTAATGGGGAAGGTGGGCTATAGTCATGCTTAATGGGGAAGGTGGAGCTATAGTCATGCTTAATGGGGAAGGTGGAGCTATAGTCATGCTTAATGGGAAGGTGGAGCTATAGTCATGCTTAATGGGGAAGGTGGAGCTTTATAGTCATGCTTAATGGGGAAGGTGGAGCTATAGTCATGCTTAATGGGGAAGGTGGAGCTATAGTCATGCTTAATGGGGAAGGTGGAGCTATAGTCATGCTTAATGGGGAAGGTGGAGCTATAGTCATGCTTAATGGGGAAGGTGGAGCTATAGTCATGCTTAATGGGGAAGGTGGAGCTATAGTCATGCTTAATGGGGAAGGTGGAGCTATAGTCATGCTTAATGGGGAAGGTGGAGCTATAGTCATGCTTAATGGGGAAGGTGGAGCTATAGTCATGCTTAATGGGGAAGGTGGAGCTGATAGTCATGCTAATGGGAAGGTGGAGCTATAGTCATGCTAATGGAAGGTGGAGCTATAGTCATGTCTTAATGGGAAGGTGGACTATAGTCATGTATGAGGCAACTGCAATGGGAAGGTGGAGCTATAGTCATGCTTAATGGGAAGGTGGAGCTATAGTCATGCTTAATGGGAAGGTGGAGCTATAGTCATGCTTAATGGGAAGGTGGAGCTATAGTCATGCTTAATGGGGAAGGTGGAGCTATAGTCATGCTTAATGGGGAAGGTGGAGCTATAGTCATGCTTAATGGGGAAGGTGGAGCTATAGTCATGCTTAATGGGGAAGGTGGAGCTATAGTCATGCTTAATGGGGAAGGTGGAGCTATAGTCATGCTTAATGGGGAAGGTGGAGCTATAGTCATGCTTAATGGGGAAGGTGGAGCATAGTCAGCTTAATGGGAGTGACTTATATGCAGGCTCATTGTGTGTAACCTCGTGTGTGTGTGACCACCTCGTGTGTGTGTGGACCACCTCGTGTGTGTGTGTGAATGTGTGTGTACCACCTCGTGTGTGTGTGACCACCTCGTGTGTGTGTGTGACCACCTCGTGTGTGTGTGTGTGACCACCTCGTGTGTGTGTCACCACCGTCTGTGTGTGTGACCACCTCGTGTGTGTGTGTGACCACCTCGTGTGTGTGTGACCACCTCGTGTGTGTGACCACCTCGTGTGTGTGTGACCACCTCGGGTGTGTGTGTGACCACCTCGTGTGTGTGTGTGTCACCACCTCGTGTGTGTGTGTGTGACCACCTCGTGTGTGTGTGTGACCACCTCGTGTGTGTGTGTCACCACCTCGTGTGTGTGTGTGACCACCTCGTGTGTGTGTGACCACCTCGTGTGTGTGTGTGACCACCTCGTGTGTGTGTGTGACCACCTCGTGTGTGTGTGTGACCACCTGTGTGTGTCACCACCTCGTGTGTGTGTGTGACCACCTCGTGTGTGTGTGAGACCACCTCGTGTGTGTGTGTGACCACCTCGTGTGTGTGTCACCACCTCGTGTGTGTGTGTGACCACCTCGTGTGTGTGTGACCACCTCGTGTGTGTGTGTGACCACCTCGTGTGTGTGTGTGACCACCTCGTGTGTGTGTGTCAGCACCTCGTGTGTGTGTGTGACCACCTCGTGTGTGTGTGTGTGACCACCTCGTGTGTGTGTGTGACCACCTCGTGTGTGTGTGTGACCACCTCGTGTGTGTGTGTGACCACCTCGTGTGTGTGTGGACCACCTCGTGTGTGTGGACCACCTGTGTGTGTCACCACCTCGTGTGTGTGTGTGTGACCACCTCGTGTGTGTGTGACCACCTCGTGTGTGTGTGTGACCACCTCGTGTGTGTGTGTGTGTGTGTGTCACCACCTCGTGTGTGTGTGTGACCACCTCGTGTGTGTGTCACCATCTTGGTGCTGTATCAGACGGAAGGTCTTTTGCTGCCTCTACCTGGTACCATCTCACGATTGTACCTACATTATCTTTGTATTATTTTTCCTCCTCCTCTTATTGTTTTGGTTGTGATGTGAAGGTTTGTGTGAGTGTGTTGTGGAAGTTTGTGTGGGTGTGTTGTGGAAGTTTGTGTGGGTGTGTTGTGGAAGTTTGTGTGGGTGTGTTGTGGAAGTTTGTGTGGGTGTGTTGTGGAAGTTTGTGTGGGTGTGTTGTGGAAGTTTGTGTGGGTGTGTTGTGGAAGTTTGTGTGGGTGTGTTGTGGAAGTTTTGTGGGTGTGTTGTGGAAGTTGTGTGGGTGTGTGGAAGTTTGTGGGTGTGTTGTGGAGGTTTGTGTGGGTGTGTTGTGGAAGTTTGTGTGGGTGTGTTGTGGACGTTTGTGGGTGTGTTGTGGAGGTTTGTGTGGGTGTGTTGTGGAGGTTTGTGTGGGTGTGTTGTGGAGGTTTGTGTGTGTTGTGGAGGTTTGTGTGGGTGTGTTGTGGAGGTTTGTGTGGGTGTGTTGTGGAGGTTTGTGTGTGTGTTGTGGAGGTTTGTGTGGGTGTGTTGTAGAGGTTTGTGTGGGTGTGTTGTGGAGGTTTGTGTGGGTGTGTTGTGGAGGTTTGTGTGGGTGTGTTGTGGAGGTTTGTGTGGGTGTGTTGTGGAAGTTTGTGTGGGTGTGTTGTGGAGGTTTGTGTGGGTGTGTTGTAGAGGTCATTGTGGTGTGGGTGTGTTGTAGAGGTCAGTGTGGTGTGGGTGTGTTGTAAAGGTCTGTGTGGTGTGGGTGTGTTGTAGAGGTCAGTGTGGAGTGGGGTGTTGTAGAGGTTAGGTGGTGTGTGGGTGTTGTAGTGGTCAGTGTGGTGTGGGGGTGTTGTAGAGGTCAGTGTGGTGTGGAGGTGTTGTAGATGTCAGTGTGGTGTGGGTGTGTTGTTGAGGTCAGTGTGGTTTGGGGTGTTGTAGAGGTTAGTGTGGTGTGGGGTGCTGTAGAGGTCAGTGTGGGTGGGGGTGTTGTAGAGGTTAGTGTGGTGTGTGGGTGTTGTAGTGGTCAGTGTGGTGTGGGGGTGTTGTAGAGGTCAGTGTGGTGTGGAGGTGTTGTAGATGTCAGTGTGGTGTGGGTGTGTTGTTGAGGTCAGTGTGGTTTGGGGGTGTTGTAGAGGTTAGTGTGGTGTGGGGGTGCTGTAGGGTTAGTGTGGTGTGGGGTGTTGTAGAGGTCAGTGTGGTGTGGGGGTGTTGTAGAGGTCATTGTGGTGTGGGGGTGTTGTAGAGGTCAGTGTGGTGTGGAGGTGTTGTAGAGGTCAGTGTGGTGTGGGGGTGTTGTAGAGGTCAGTGTTGTGTGGGGGTGTTGTAGAGGTCAGTGTGGTGTGGGGGTGTTGTAGAGGTCAGTGTGGTGTGGGGGTGTTGTAGAGGTCAGTGTGGTGTGGGGTGTTGTAGAGGTCAGTGTGGTGTGGGAGTGTTGTAGAGGTCAGTGTGGTGTGGGGGTGTTGTAGAGGTCAGTGTGGTGTGGGGGTGTTGTAGAGGTCAGTGTGGTGTGGGGGTGTTGTAGAGGTCAGTGTGTTGTGGGGGTGTTGTAGAGGTCAGTGTGGTGTGGGGGTGTTGTGGGAGCTCACGTGTCTCCACAACAATTAATTATTCCTGGCTGTATCACTTAAGTTAATATAAATGTAAATTTTAATGCGAGGAATAAAATTATTCAGTTATTTTAACTGTGTTTATATTCCCCCCAGGTCATTAATTGGCTGTTACAATTACATATATTCATGGCGGCCAATTAATTGGGCGATTCAATTAGAGGTGGAGTAGCGTCCACCTGGTCAGGTTGACATGATACAGTGTCTTAAACCTGACTCACTCTACCTGTTGAGTTTAAATACAGTGAGAGGTGTGTCTCAGTGTTATGTATGCTAAGAGCTTAATCATTGTTTTAGTCTCCCTGACTAGTGGTGTACAGGAGACGGAGCGTTGATGACTCCTCGTGTAGTACGTACCTGTCTCTCACACCTGACTGGTAGTGTACAGGTGAGACGGAGCGTTGATGGCTCCTCGTGTAGTACGTACCTGTCTCACACCTGACTGGTAGTGTACAGGTGAGACGGAGCGTTGATGACTCCTCGTGTAGTACGTACCTGTCTCTCACACCTGACTGGTAGTGTACAGGTGAGACGGAGCGTTGATGACTCCTCGTGTAGTACGTACCTGTCTCACACCTGACTGGTAGTGTACAGGTGAGACGGAGCGTTGATGGCTCCTCGTGTAGTACGTACCTGTCTCACACCTGACTGGTAGTGTACAGGTGAGACGGAGCGTTGATGGCTCCTCGTGTAGTACGTACCTGTCTCACACCTGACTGGTAGTGTACAGGTGAGACGGAGCGTTGATGGCTCCTCGTGTAGTACGTACCTGTCTCTCACACCTGAATGGTAGTGTACAGGTGAGACGGAGCGTTGATGGCTCCTCGTGTAATACGTACCTGTCTCTCACACCTGACTGGTAGTGTACAGGTGAGACGGAGCGTTGATGGCTCTTCGTGTAGTACGTACCTGTCTCTCACACCTGACTGGTAGTGTACAGGTGAGACGGAGCGTTGATGACTCCTCGTGTAGTACGTACCTGTCTCTCACACCTGACTGGTAGTGTACAGGTGAGAAGGAGCGTTGATGGCTCCTCGTGTAGTACGTACCTGTCTCTCACACCTGACTGGTAGTGTACAGGTGAGACGGAGCGTTGATGACTCCTCGTGTAGTACGTACCTGTCTCTCACACCTGACTGGTAGTGTACAGGTGAGACGGAGCGTTGATGGCTCCTCGTGTAGTACGTACCTGTCTCACACCTGACTGGTAGTGTACAGGTGAGACGGAGCGTTGATGGCTCCCCGTGTAGTACGTACCTGTCTCACACCTGACTGGTAGTGTACAGGTGAGACGGGCGTTGATGGCTCCTCGTGTAGTACGTACCTGTCTCACACCTGAATGGTAGTGTACAGGTGAGACGGAGCGTTGATGGCTCCTCGTGTAATACGTACCTGTCTCTCACACCTGACTGGTAGTGTACAGTGAGACGGAGCGTTGATGGCTCTCGTGTAGTACGTACCTGTCTCTCACACCTGACTGGTAGTGTACAGGTGAGACGGAGCGTTGATGACTCCTCGTGTAGTACGTACCTGTCTCACACCTGACTGGTAGTGTACAGGTGAGAGGAGCGTTGATGGCTCCTCGTGTGACGTACCTGTCTCACACCTGACTGGTAGTGTACAGGTGAGACGGGCGTTGATGGCTCCTCGTAGTACGTACCTGTCTCACCTGACTGGTAGTGTACAGGTGAGACGGAGCGTTGATGGCTCCTCGTGTAGTACGTACCTGTCTCACACCTGACTGGTAGTGTACAGGTGAGACGGAGCGTTGATGGCTCCTCGTTAGTACGTACCTGTCTCTACACCTGACTGGTAGTGTACAGGTGAGACGGAGCGTTGATGCTCCTCGTGTAGTACGTACCTGTCTCACACCTGACTGGTAGTGTACAGGTGAGACGGAGCGTTGATGGCTCCTCGTGTAGTACGTACCTGTCTCACACCTGACTGGTAGTGTACAGGTGAGACGGAGCGTTGATGGCTCTTCGTGTAGTACGTACCTGTCTCTCACACCTGACTGGTAGTGTACAGGTGAGACGGAGCGTTGATGGCTCCTCGTGTAGTACGTACCTGTCTCACACACCTGACTGGTAGTGTACAGGTGAGACGGAGCGTTGATGGCTCCTCGTGTAGTACGTACCTGTCTCACACCTGACTGGTAGTGTACAGGTGAGACGGAGCGTTGATGGCTCCTCGTGTAGTACGTACCTGTCTCTCACACCTGACTGGTAGTGTACAGGTGAGACGGAGCGTTGATGGCTCCTCGTGTAGTACGTACCTGTCTCACACACCTGACTGGTAGTGTACAGGTGAGACGGAGCGTTGATGGCTCCTCGTGTAGTACGTACCTGTCTCACACCTGACTGGTAGTGTACAGGTGAGACGGAGCGTTGATGGCTCCTCGTGTAGTACGTACCTGTCTCACACCTGACTGGTAGTGTACAGGTGAGACGGAGCGTTGATGACTCTCGTGTAGTACGTACCTGTCTCACACCTGACTGGTAGTGTACAGGTGAGACGGAGCGTTGTGGCTCCTCGTGTAGTACGTATCCACCTGACTGGTAGTTACGTGAGACGGAGCGTTGATGGCTCTTCGTGTAGTACGTACCTGTCTCTCACACCTGACTGGCGTGCTTGTATGTGCTGCCATTCTTCACACTGTGTTACCACACCGACCCTCGTGTAGTCGGTAGGTTTTAAACCTAATAAACCAAGCCTGATAATATTAAGAGCTGGACTCTCAATAGTTTTTTCTCTGGACGACTCATCTCTCTTACTTTATATCGCCATTTCACTCTTTCTTTCAAGAGCTGGGTGGGGGAGGGGGTACCCTTAATGCTGGTGAATGGCTCCTGGTCTAAGAATGGGACCTATCCTACTCTTCCTTGGATCAAACATGATTGCCTTTTATTTCTCAGGCGTTGTGTGACCCTCCCCCCACGGGTCTAGCTTTTCCTCATGAAGACGATAATCTGTCTGTCTTTACTACCTACTTTGCCTCTATTACCTTCTTTGTATTTATTACCTTCTTTTTCTTTACTACCTTCTGTCTTTATTACCTTCTTTGTCTTTATTACCTTCTTTGTCTTTATTACATTCTTTGTATTTATTACCTTCTTTATCTTTACTACCTTCTGTCTTTATTACCTTCTTTGTCTTTATTACTTTCTTTGTCTTTATTACCTTTGTCTTTACTACCTTCTTTGTCTTTAGTACCTTTGTCTTTACCTTTATTACCTTCTTTGTCTTTATTACCTTTGTCTTTACTACCTTCTTTGTCTTTAGTACCTTTGTCTTTACCTTTATTACCTTCTTTGTCTTTATTACCTTCTTTGTCTGTATTACCTTTATCTTTATTACCTCCTTTGTCTTTATTGCCTTTGTCTTTACTACCTTCTTTGTCTTTATTACCTTCTTTGTCTTCTTTACCTTCTTTTATCTTTACTACCTTTGTCTTTATTACCTTTTGTCTTTTCTACCTTCTCTATCTTTACTACCTTCTGTCTTTATTACCGTCTTTGTCTTTACTACTTTCTTTGTATTTATTACCTTTGTCTTTGCTACTTTCTTTGTATTTATTACCTTCTTTGTCTTTACTACTTTCTTTGTATTTATTACCTTCTTTGTCTTTACTACCTTTTTTTGTATTTATTACCTTCTTTGTATTTACTACTTTCTTTGTATTTATTACTTTCTTTGTCTTTACTACTTTCTTTGTATTTATTACTTTCTTTGTCTTTACTACTTTCTTTGTATTTATTACCTTCTTTGTCTTTACTACTTTCTTTGTATTTATTACCTTCTTTGTCTTTACTACTTTCTTTGTATTTATTACCTTCTTTGTCTTTACTACTTTCTTTGTATTTATTACCTTATTTGTCTTTATTACTTTCTTTGTATTTATTACCTTCTTTGTCTTTACTACTTTCTTTGTATTTATTACCTTCTTTGTCTTTACTACTTTCTTTGTATTTATTACCTTCTTTGTCTTTATTACTTTCTTTGTATTTATTACCTTCTTTGTCTTTACTACTTTCTTTGTATTTATTACCTTTGTCTTTATTACTTTCTTTGTATTTATTACCTTCTTTGTCTTTATTACTTTCTTTGTATTTATTACCTTCTTTGTCTTTACTACTTTCTTTGTATTTATTACCTTCTTTGTCTTTACTACTTTCTTTGTATTTATTACCTTCTTTGTCTTTACTACTTTCTTTGTATTTATTAACTTCTTTGTCTTTATTACTTTCTTTGTATTTATTACCTTCTTTGTCTTTACTACTTTCTTTGTATTTATTACCTTCTTTGTCTTTACTACTTTCTTTGTATTTATTACCTTCTTTGTCTTTATTACTTTCTTTGTATTTATTACCTTCTTTGTCTTTATTACTTTCTTTGTATTTATTACCTTCTTTGTCTTTATTACTTTGTATTTATTACCTTCTTTGTCTTTATTACCTTCTTTGTATTTATTACCTTCTTTGTCTTTACTACTTTCTTTGTATTTATTACGTTTGTCTTTACTACCTTTTTTTGTATTTATTACCATCTTTGTCTTTACTACTGTCTTTGTATTTATTACCTTCTTTGTCTTTACTACTTTCTTCGTCACATATGTGAACATTCATGTGCATTCCTTGCTCGTGGGTGTCCTGTCTTCAGTGGTTGTTGTTGCAGCAGCAGCATTGTGTTCGTGGTGTCTTCCCTCGTCATGCCTACTCTTGAAGCTGTGTATAGGGTTGGTTTCCACAACTTCCTCATTCAACTCATTTCACTTTTCAACCATTGTGATAAAAAAGCTGCTTCCTAACATCACTGTAGCTGTCTTTGTCTTCCTTATATGTTCCCTTGTTCCTGGCTCTAGCTTCCTTATATCTTCCCTTGTTCCTGGCTCTCTAGCTTCCTTATACGTTCCCTTGTTCCTGGCTCTCTAGCTTCCTTATATCTTCCCTTGTTCCTGGCTCTCTAGCTTCCTTATACGTTCCCTTGTTCCTGGCTCTCTAGCTTCCTTATATCTTCCCTTGTTCCTGGCTCTCTAGCTTCCTTATATCTTCCCTTGTTCCTGGCTCTCTAGCTTCCTTATATCTTCCCTTGTTCCTGGCTCTCTAGCTTCCTTATACGTTCCCTTGTTCCTGGCTCTCTAGCTTCCTTATATCTTCCCTTGTTCCTGGCTCTCTAGCTTCCTTATACGTTCCCTTGTTCCTGGCTCTCTAGCTTCCTTATATGTTCCCTTGTTCCTGGCTCTCTAGCTTCCTTATATCTTCCCTTGTTCCTGGCTCTCTAGCTTCCTTATATCTTCCCTTGTTCCTGGCTCTCTAGCTTTTTATACGTTCCCTTGTTCCTGGCTCTCTAGCTTCCTTATATCTTCCCTTGTTCCTGGCTCTCTAGCTCTTATACGTTCCCTTGTTCCTGGTCTCTAGCTTCCTATATCTTCCTTGTTCCTGGCTCTCTAGCTTCCTTATACGTTCCCTTGTTCCTGGCTCTCTAGCTTCCTTATATGTTCCCTTGTTCCTGGCTCTCTAGCTTCCTTATATGTTCCCTTGTTCCTGGCTCTCTAGCTTCTTTATATCTTCCCTTGTTCTTGGCTCTCTAGCTTCCTTATACGTTCCCTTGTTCCTGGCTCTCTAGCTTCCTTATATCTTCCCTTGTTCTTGGCTCTCTAGCTTCCTCATACGTTCCCTTGTTCTTGGCTCTAGCTTCCTTATATCTTCAATTGTTCCTGGCTCTCTAGCTTTCCCCGTACGTTCCCGTGTTCCTGGCTCTCTAGCTTTCCCCGTACGTTCCCTTGTTCCTGGCTCTCTAGCTTTTCCGTACGTTCCCTTGTTCCTGGCTCTCTAGCTTTTCCGTACGTTCCCTTGTTCCTGGCTCTCTAGCTTTTCCGTACGTTCCCTTGTTCCTGGCTATCTATCTTTTCCGTACGTTCCCTTGTTCCTGTCTCTCAAGCTTTCCCGTACGTTCCCTTGTTCCTGGCTCTCAAGCTTTTCCGTACGTTCCCTTGTTCCTGGCTATCTAGCTTTTCCGTACGTTTCCTGTTCTGGCTCTCTGCTTTCCCATACGTTCCCTTGTTCCTGGCTCTCGAGCTTTCACGTTCCTTGTTCCTGGCTCTCAAGCTTTTCCGTACGTTCCCTTGTTCCTGGCTCTCAAGCTTTTCCGTACGTTCCCTTGTTCCTGGCTCTCTTGCTTTCCCGTACGTTCCCTTGTTCCTGTCTCTCAAGCTTTTCCGTACGTTCCCTTGTTCCTGGCTCTCTAGCTTTTCCGTACGTTCCCTTGTTCCTGGCTATCTAGCTTTTCCGTACGTTCCCTTGTTCCTGGCTATCTAGCTTTTCCGTACGTTCCCTTGTTCCTGGCTCTCTAGCTTTTCCGTACGTTCCTTGTTCCTGGCTCTCTAGCTTTTCCGTACGTTCCCTTGTTCCTGGCTATCTAGCTTTTCCGTACGTTCCCTTGTTCCTGGCTATCTAGCTTTTCCGTACGTTCCCTTGTTCCTGGCTATCTAGCTTTTCCGTACGTTCCTTGTTCCTGGCTATCTAGCTTTTTCGTACGTTCCTTGTTCCTGGCTATCTAGCTTTTCCGTACGTTCCCTTGTTCCTGGCTATCTAGCTTTTCGTACGTTCCCTTGTTCCTGGCTATCTAGCTTTTCCGTACGTTCCCTTGTTCCTGGCTATCTAGCTTTTCCGTACGTTCCCTTGTTCCTGGCTATCTAGCTTTTCCGTACGTTCCCTTGTTCCTGGCTATCTAGCTTTTCCGTACGTTCCCTTGTTCCTGGCTATCTAGCTTTTCCGTACGTTCCCTTGTTCCTGGCTATCTAGCTTTTCCCTACGTTCCCTTGTTCCTGGCTATCTAGCTTTTCCCTACGTTCCCTTGTTCCTGGCTATCTAGCTTTTCCCTACGTTCCTTGTTCCTGGCTATCTAGCTTTCCCTACGTTCCCTTGTTCCTGGCTATCTAGCTTTTCCTACGTTCCCTTGTTCCTGGCTATCTAGTTTTCCCTACGTTCCCTTGTTCCTGGCTATCTAGCTTTTCCTACGTTCCCTTGTTCCTGGCTCTCAAGCTTTTCCGTACGTTCCTTGTTCCTGGCTATCTAGCTTTTCCTACGTTCCCTTGTTCCTGGCTATCTAGCTTTTCCCTACGTTCCCTTGTTCCTGGCTATCTAGCTTTTCCGTACGTTCCCTTGTTCCTGGCTATCTAGCTTTTCCCTACGTTCCCTTGTTCCTAGCTCTCAAGCTTTTCCGTACGTTCCCTTGTTCCTGGCTATCTAGCTTTTCCCTACGTTCCCTTGTTCCTGGCTATCTAGCTTTTCCCTACGTTCCCTTGTTCCTGGCTATCTAGCTTTTCCCTACGTTCCCTTGTTCCTGGCTATCTAGCTTTTCCCTACGTTCCCTTGTTCCTGGCTCTCAAGCTTTTCCGTACGTTCCCTTGTTCCTGGCTATCTAGCTTTTCCCTACGTTCCCTTGTTCCTGGCTCTCTGGCTTTCCCATACGTTCCCTTGTTCTTGTCTCTATGCACTCTATCCCTGTATTCCCATTTAAAAATTCTGAGACTCCAAAATACTGACTTCATTGAGAAACGTGACTTACACAACTGTGTGTGTGTTGTTGTGTGTGTGTGTGTGTGTGTAGCTCCTAGTTTTGTTCGTGCGTTCTGGCCCGCGTTTCGCTCTGTTCTTGTCCACTCATTAATGCATTTAGAACAATACGGAGATCAAAAGAAATGAGAGAGGAAGAAGAGGGTAGGATGTGAAGGGGGTACGTGTGAGATGGAGGGTACGTGCTGAAGATTGGAAGAGTACGTGCTGAGAGGAAGGTACGTGCTGAAAGAAAGGAGGGTACGTGCTGAGAAGGGAGGGTACGTGCTGAGAAGGAGGGTACGTGCTGAGAAGGAGGGTACGTGCTGAGAAGGGAGGGTACGTGCTGAGAGGAGGGAGAGGTACGTGCTGAGAAGGGAGGGTACGTGCTGAGAAGGGAGGGTACGTGCTGAGAAGGGAGGGTACGTGCTGAGGAGGGAGGGTACGTGCTGAGAAGGGAGGGTACGTGCTGAGAAGGGAGGGTACGTGCTGAGAAGGGAGGGTACGTGCTGAGAGGGAGGGTACGTGCTGAGAAGGGAGGGTACGTGCTGAGAAGGGAGGGTACGTGCTGAGAAGGGAGGGTACGTGCTGAGAATGGAGGGTACGTGCTGAGGAGGGAGGGTACGTGCTGAGAAGGGAGGGTACGTGCTGAGAAGGGAGGGTACGTGCTGAGAGGAGGTACGTGCTGAGAGGAGGGCGAGAGAGGGTACGTGCTGAGAAGGAGGTACGTGCTGAGAGGGAGGAGTACGTGCTGAGGGGAGGAGGGAAAGATACGTGCTGAGAAGAAGGAGAGGTGCTGAGAGGGAGGGACGTGCTAAGAGAGGAGGGACGTGCTGAGAGAGGGAAGGAAGGAGAGCGTGCTGAGGAGGAGGGTACGGCTGAGGAGGGAGGAGAGTGCTGAGAGGGAGGGTACGTGATGAAGGAGGGGGAGGAAGGACGTGCTGAGAGAAAGGAGGTAGTGCTGAGAAGGGAGGGACGTGCTGAGAGGAGGGTAGTGCTGAGAGGGAGGAGTGCTAAGGAGGGAGGGGACGTGCTGAGAAGGGTGGGAGTGTTGAGGAAGGGAGGGTACGTGCTGAGAAGGGAGGGTACGTGCTGAGGAGGGAGGATATAATAGCTGGAGGGAGGGCGAGAAGGTTGTAAGAGAGGGAAGGAAAGAAGGATGTAAGAGAGGGAAGGAAAGAAGGATGTAAGAGAGGGAAGGAAAGAAGGATGTAAGAGAGGGAAGGAAAGAAGGATGTAAGATAGGGAAGGAAAGAAGGATGTAAGAGAGGGAAGGAAAGAAGGATGTAAGAGAGGGAAGGAAAGAAGGATGTAAGAGAGGGAAGGAAAGAAGGATGTAAGAGAGGGAAGGAAAGAAGGATGTAAGAGAGGGAAGGAAGGAGGGAGGTATTAGTTTAAATACATTAAGGTAATATAATGTACACCTAATAACTGACCATTTCTCATGAAGTGAAGATGATGATAAACGAGGAAGAGGAGACGTCAAGGTTGAAGAGCAAGGAGTGACGGGAGTCACACAACAATAACGTAATATAAGTTAACAAATTAGGAAAATTAAAGAAGAGGAGGAGGAGGAGGAGGACAGAAAACAGTAAGTGAAGATCTGCAGGATGAAGAGAAGTTAGACGAAGAAGGGGGAAGGGGAGAAAACATTGGAAGATGAAGAGAAGGAAGTAGATAATGATGAAGAGTAGAAGAGAGAACATTAGTGAGGGAGGGTGTGAAGGGCGGGGTGCACAAGGTAGAGTGACTGGTAAAACTGTGTGTGTTTATCTACGTAGTCGCAGAGTTGTGTTGCGGTGGTCGAGTTGCAGCTCGTGGCCCCGCTTTTTAAACTTTAATCGCCGGAATTATTGGTTCCTAGCTTGTGGGTTCTACATACCTATTCTTGAAGCTGTGTACTGAGTTTGCCTCGATCACTTCATCATGTGGCTCATTAAAGGTATTTACTACTATGATGCAGAAGAAGTATTTCCTAACATGCTTGTGGCTCAGCTGTGTCTTAATTTCCATCTGAGACCTTTCCTCTCTATGTTTCTTTGAAAAGTCTATCCCTCTCTGCTCTTTCAATGTGTCTGAATATCTTGTATGTCGTAATTATGTCTCCCCTGTAGTCGTCTCCATGGGTCACCGTCCACACGGTCCGTTATCGGACCAGGCGTCCTGGTTGCTGACCTGATCGATCTGGCTGTTGGTGCCCACCACCCGCTGGTCAGCGTATGCACGACAGCCCGGCTAATCAGGAACTAACTAGATTCATTTACGAGTCCCTTCTTGATGACAGAAGTAGTTGATAATTTCTCTTATGCACGAAGGGGGATGGATGTGTTTGAAAGGCTTGAAGTGTGTTGAAGAGTCGTGGTCCCTTTATATTTAGTGAGTTCTCTCTGTGTACTCGCCACTCTCCTCCTTTTCATTGGAGGTATCTTGTGCATCGTCTGCCAAGTCTTGAGCTTTCTTGTAGAGTGATTTCGGTGTGCAGGTTTGGAACCAATCCCTCCCAGAATCTTCCAGGTGTGGATTATGATAGACATCTTTGTTAGGTAATTGGACACAAATGCAACTAATGTGACATTTTATTGTGGCAACGTTTCGCTCTCCAGGAGTTCTGTTAGGCCATTCCATCTTTCTTGCCTACATTCACTTGGAGGACTTGAAGCACAGCTAGGTACATGACTGAGGATATACGAGGTGTGGATGGTTCATTTTCTGTAGTCTCTCCTCATAATTCGGTCCCCTCAACTCTGGGCATAGTCTTGTTGCAAACCTCTCAATTTTGTCTTGTCTTCGTATATGTTTGATCAGGTGGGAGTTGCATGCTGGTGCTGCATACTCCATCATAGGTCCCACTTATGTCGTGTAGAGAATCATAAAAGATTCTTTATTGAATTTCCCGAAGTCAGTTCTGAGATTAGCTAACTTCGCAGATGCTTCAGGGGTTACGGTATACATCTTCTGTGCACTTCGTTGAGCAACACTTGACTTTCCTCTCAAGGTGTATTCTGTTTCTGATCGCTTGAGTTAAACTCCAGTAATCACATGTTTGACCATTCTAGCACCTTCTCCAGATCTACCTGTAACCTCTCTCTATCCTCTGATTGTATTATTTTCATTAGCGTTACATCATCAGCAAACACTGAAACGTTTGAGTCTGTCCTCTGTAGCAGGTCATTTACGTATATGAAGAATAATAAAGGACCTAGTATTGATCCTTGGGGAACCCCACTTCTGTTCGTTAGGTATTCCTTGATTCACTGTATGATTTTTACCTCAAGAATGTGTGCGAGGGGGAAGGGGAAGGGGCTGGAGGGAGGGCGGGTAAGGCCATTACCACCACCACTTTGTGCTACACCGCCTCATGACACTTGTGATGTATGGTGATGTGTAATAGTGTATTGTGATGTGTGATAGTGTATTGTGATGTGGGCTGGTGTTTGTGATGTGTTTGGTGGTTGTGGTGCTGGTCTTGGTGGTAAAGTAGACAGATGGATCTTCGACTTTCTAACAAATCGAACACAAAGAGTAGTGGTAAAAATATTTAAATCGGAAGCTGTTATAGTGAAGAGCTCTGTTCCACAAGGCACAGTACTCGCCCCTATCTTGTTCCTCATCCTCATATCAGACAGACAGAGATGTAAACCATAGCACTGTATCATCCGTTGCAGACGATACTAGGATCTGCATGAGAATGTCATCCATTGAGGACACGGTAAATCTCCAAGAAGATATAAACCAAGTTTTCCAATGGGCAACGGAAAACAATATAATGTTCATTGAAGACAAATTCCAACTACTCCGTTATGGAAAACTGGAGGAAATAATAACTGAGTATACTACAAACTCTAATCACACAATAGAGCGGAAAAGTAATGTGAATGACCTGGGAGTGGTAATGTCTGAGGATCTCACCTTCAAGGATCACAACAGTACCACTATCACATCTGCGAGGAAACTGATAGGATGGATAATGAGAACATTCAAAACAAGAGATGCCAAGCCAGTGATGATCCTTTTTAAATCACTTCTCTCTAGGCTGGAATACTGCTGTACATTAACATCCCCATTCAAGGCAGGTGAAATTGCAGATCTAGAGAATGTACAGAGAACCTTTACTGCACATATAAGTTCCATTAAACACCTTAACTACTGGGAATGCTTGGAAGCACTTGACTCGTACTCGCTGGAGCGCAGGCGAGAGAGATACATCATAATCTACACTTGGAAGATCTTGGAGGGACTGGTCCCTAATCTGCACACAGAAATCACTCCCTACGAAAGCAAAAGACTTGGCAGGCGGTGCAACGTACCCCCAGTGAAAAGTAGGGGCGCCATTGGTACACTAAGAGAAAACACAATAATTGTCCGGGGCCCAAGACTGTTCAACAGCCTCCCACCATGCATAAGGGGAATTACCAATAGACTCCTGGTTGTCTTCAAGAGGGAGCTGGACAGATACTGAAAGTCGGTGACAGATCAGCCGGGCTGTGGTTCGTACGTTGGACTACGTGCTGCCAGCAGCAACAGCCAACCACAAGTGTGATCGAAACTTCGTCATTATCTTCTTTCCACAATGTGCGGATTATTTATGTATTGATCGTCATTACTGGCGTCCGACCTTTGGCGCTTTACCATACCAGCTCCTGAAACTGTGTATACTTCCACCACATTCTTAACCACCATATCCCGGTTTTCATCCACGCTAAGACAATGTAGGTGCATCCGTGTCACCTTGTGGTGATAATATGGCGATATGCTCTGTATGGTGTGATGGAGTGCCTTGCTATTTAAGTCAAAATCGCAAGTTTTACTTATTCGGAGCGATATGTATATATATATATATATATATATATATATATATATATATATATATATATATATATATATATATGTGTGTTGTGTGTGTGGTGTATATTAATATTGGTAGAATTACTGACAATATGTTAATAACGGAAAAAATTTTGGTGTAATAAAGTGAAAAATTTTATTGTGGCAACGTTTCGCTTGACAAAGCTCCTGGAGAGCAAACGTTGCACAATAAAATGTCACATTATTGCATTTGTGTCCTTTTACTTATATAATATATTATATATATATATATATATATATATATATATATATATATATATATATATATATATATATATATATATTATAATATAATTTTATGGCTCTGACTTATAAGTTTAGTGGTGAAGTGGCTCACGGTGTCGAAAGAGGTTGGACCACCGTGATAAGAACATAAGAAAGAAGGAACACTGCAGCAGGCCTACTGGCCCATGCTGAGGCAGGTCCAAGTCTCCCACCGGCTTAAGCCAATGCCCGACCCATCCAGGTCAGGTTACATTACTTAAGGAAGGAGCACGGCATCTGACCTAGTAGCACAAGCTAGTCAGGACCAACTCACACCCACCCGCACCCACTCATATATTTATCTAGACTATTTTTAAAACTACACAACGTTTTAGCCTCTATAACTGTAATCGGGAGTTTGTTCCACTCATCGACAACTCTATTACCAAACCAATGCTTTCCTATATCCTTCCTGAATCTGAATTTATCCAACTTAAAGCCATTGCTGCGTGTCCTGTCAATACTAGATATTTTAGCACGCTATTTACATCCCCTTTATTTATTCCTGTTTTCCATTTATACACCTCAATCATATCCCTCATAATTCTACGCCTTTCTAGAGAGTGCAGATTCAGGGCCTCAGTCTATCCTCATAGGGAAGATTTCTGATACATGGGATCAACTTAGTCATCCTCCTTTGTACGTTTTCCAGAGCATTTATATCCATTCTGTAATACGGTGACCAAAATTGTGCAGCATAATCTGATGTAGGTGGTGTGGTGTGAGGGGTCAACTACACCAGTTGTTACTATCACCGTCGCTTCCAGCATAAATACAGCGTGCTGGAAGTGAACGCAGCATGAACAGACAGCAATAGCACACTCAATACAGCACCAGCATCCCAATATCAGCACCAGCAGCATCACCAATACAGCACCAGCATCACCAATACAGCACCAGCATCACCAATACAGCACCAGCATCACCAATACAGCACCAGCATCACCAATACAGCACCAGCATCACCAATACAGCACCAGCATCACCAATACAGCACCAGCATCACCAATACAGCACCAACATCACCAGTACAGCACCAACATCAGCAGCAGCAGTACATCGCCTGTACCGCACCATCAGTAGCAGGAACACCTGTACAGCAGCACCAGCAGCAAGAACACAGCAGCTGGCCTGGGTCCAGAGTAATCGTGTTGTGGCTTGGAGATCCGGTAGTGGGTGTGTCGGGCCGGGGTCTTCCTCCCCCCCACCCTCCCCTCCCCTAAGACAAGCTAATGGCTTCCTTGATCTTGACCCCTGACCCCCTTCACATGTCGCCTCCTGCTTCATGTTGCTTGTTCCTCTTTGACCTGTGACTTGTTGACCTTAGTCTTGGCCTGACCTATCTTTACCTGTCTGAGCTGACCCTGTACCTGGCCTGGCGCAGTCTTGTTCTTGTTGGTCTGTGGCTTGTTGATCTTATTTGTGGCATGACCTACCTTAACCTGTCTGAGGTTACCCCTCTGTCTGACCTGTTGACATTTTTTCGGTTCACCTTTCTCATTTACCCGTTTGACCTGGCACTCGGGGGTTTTGTGACTTGCTTGAGATTTAACTGTTGCTGTGGCTTGACTCCCTACTGCTACTACCACATTACTCAACACCCTTTCCTCCTTTCCCAACACCTTATTTGTTATAGTTGTCTATAGTGCCTCTTTGATGACTTCGACAAGTACGACCATGGTGTGTTAGGGTAAAAAATGAGTAACTGGAAAAGTGGATGGATATATATATATATATATGTGTGTGTGTATGTGTGTGTGTGTGTGTGTGTGTTTTTAACTTAACAAATGACACCCAGAAAGCTGTAAAAAACGGAATGAAGTTCGAGGTTGCCACAGTGAAAGGGCTGTTCCTCAACGCACAGTACTCAACCCGCATCTGTTTCTCGTTCTTATATCCAACATAGACAAGGATATGAATAATAGCACCGTAATATACTTTACTGAAGACAAGAGAATCTCTGAAAGTGGCGAATCTTCAACAGTCCTCAGACAAAAAAAAAATTATGTTCAATGAGGATAAATTTCCGTTGCTACGCTATGGAAGAATGAAGGAAATAGACTGAAAAGGAGCACAGGACTATCTCAAATCATTCAGTAGAGCGAATGTTTCCTGTGTGAGACTTGGGAGTGATGATGTCAGAGAATTTCACATTGAAAGATCACTACAGTGTTGCTGTCGTTACCACAATGAAATTTGATAGACTTGATAGAACGTTCATAACTAGAGATACTGAGCCACTGATGATACTCTTCAAGTCATTCGTTCTTTCCAGGCTGGAATACTGCTATATATACTGACGGCCTCCTTCAAGGTAGGCGGAATTACTGAGCTAGGAAAAAACGTACAGAGAACCTTCGCTGTCTGTATACATTCAAACATCTGAAAATAATGGGAATGCTGGAAGCCCCTTCCTTGCACTATACGTTTTGGAACGTTGCCGAAAGAATGTACACTATAATTTACACTTTGAAAATCCTGGGGGAGCTGGCCCCAAATCTTCACACCAAAATCACTTCGTTTGAAAACAAGAGACATGAAACACAGTGCAAAGTACTTACAATACAAAAAAGTGTTCGACAAGTTCAATAAGAGAGAACTCGGTGAGTGTCATAGGTCCCCAACTTTTCAACGCTCTACCTTTGTGCATAAGGGAAATCAACTCTCCTCTGGTTGTCTTCAAGAGAGAATATTGATAAATGCGGCCAGTTATAACAGCCTGGTTAATCAGTCATTAATCCACCAGGAGGCCTGGCCTGGGACCGGGCCGCTGTGGCGTTGACCCTCGAGAACACCCTTTCCCAACACCCCATTCCTGCTTATCAGCCTTAGTCTTAAATATGTACTCACTGGAGAGGAGGAGAATTACATGATAATGTATATACCTGGAAAGTACTCCAGGGCCTGGTCCTAAATCTGCACACTACCATAACACCATACTAGAGATATGGGAGGAAGTGCAAAATAAACCCAGTGAAGAGAAGGGGTGCTGAGGGCACAATAAGGGAACACTATCAATATCCGTGGTCCCAGATTATTCAACATCTTACCAGAAGATATCAGAAATACTACTGGAACAAGTGTAGAAATCTTCAAGAGGAAGCCGGACAAGTATCTTCACTAGGTGCCAGATCAACCAGGCTAAGGACACGTTAAGGACTTGGGAATAATTATGTCTGCTGATCTGTCTTTTAAAGACCATAACAAGACAAAGATCACAACAGCCAGGAAGATGACGGGGTGGGTATTGAGAACTTTCAAAACAAGGGAAATAATGCCGATGGTGACACTCTTCAAATCGCTAGTGCTCCCTCACTTAGAATACTGCTCTGTGCTGACGGCCCCGTTTAGGGCAGGAGAAATATCAGAGCTGGAACAAATTCAGAGATCGTTTACGGTTCACATTGAGCCATTGAAACATCGTCAGGTCGATTTCCCTTAACCTCTCCTCGTAGGACATACCCCTTAGCTCCGGGACTAGTCTTGTTGCAAACCTTTGCACTTTCTCTAGCTTCTTTACGTGCTTGGCTAGGTGTGGGTTCCAAACTGGTGCTGCATACTCCAATATGGGCCTAACGTACACAGTGTACAGGGTCCTGAACGATTCCTTAGTAAGATGTCGGAATGCTGTTCTTAGGTTTGCTAGGCGCCCGTATGCTGCAGCAGTTATTTGGTTGGTGTGCGCCTCAGGAGATGTGCCTGGTGTTATACTCACCCCAAGATCTTTTTCCTTGATTGAGGTTTTTAGTCTCTGGCCCCCTAGACTGTACTCCGTCTGCGGTCTTCTTTGCCCTTCCACAATCTTCATGACTTTGCACTTGGTGGGGTTGAACTCCAGGAGCCAGTTGCTGGACCAGTCATGCAGCCTGTCCAGATCCCTTTGTAGTTCTGCCTGGTCCTCGTCCGATTGAATTCTTCTCATCAACTTCATATCTGCAAACAGGGACACTTCGGAGTCTATTCCTTCCGTTATGTCATTCACAAATACCAGAAACAGCACCGGTCCTAGGACTGACCAGTGTGGAACCCCACTCGTCACCGGCGCCCACTCTGACACCTCGCCACGTACCATGACTCCTGACAGGTATTCCATGATCCATTGGAGTGCCTTCCCTGTTATCCCTGCCTGGTCCTCCAGCTTTTGCACTAATCTCTTGTGTGGAACTGTGTCAAACGCCTTCTTACAGTCCAAGAAAATGCAATCTACCCACCCCTCTCTCTCTTGTCTTACTGCTGTCACCCTGTCATAGAACTCCAGTAGGTTTGTCACACAGGATTTCCCGTCCCTGAAAGCGCGTGTTGGCCGTCATTGATAAGCTCATTCCTTTCTAGGTGCTCCACCACTCTTCTGATAATCTTCTCCATGACTTTGCATACTATACATGTCAGTGACACTGGTCTGTGATGGATATGTTGAGCAGCGGGCCTTCACAGCAACAGCCTGATTGACCAGGCTAGCACCAGACGAAGCTGACCCATGACCGGGCTCCGGGGGGTAGAAAGACTCGAAACTCATCAAAGGCATAACACCCTTTACCCACACCCTATATCCCCCTTATCACCAACACCCACTTCCCCCTTAACACCCTTCACCAGCACCCTTTCCCAACACCCTATCCCGTCTTACCATCACCCCTTACCATCACCCCTTACCAACACCCTATCCCCCCTAATTATCACCTTTATCTACCCACCCATATCAACACCTCCCTCTTTCCCAACATACTTTCTCCCCTTTCCCAACGTCCTCTCTTCCCTTCC
Source organism: Cherax destructor (assembly GCA_009830355.1). Lineage (NCBI taxonomy): Eukaryota > Metazoa > Arthropoda > Malacostraca > Decapoda > Parastacidae > Cherax > Cherax destructor. The sequence continues at coordinate 45,602 of WNWK01005827.1, forward strand.
CAACACCTTCTTCTTTCCAAACACCCTCTCGCAGCACCTGACCTGACCTCTTGACCTTGTGACTTGCTCAAGTTGGCTGGCCACTCCATTGACGTCTAGAATCGACTTTAGGTACCGAGACTTGCATCTCAGTTTTCCCACAACAAAAACTGAATTTCGTTTAAATAATGAAATCGGAAATGAGCGAGGCGATACACTCATTAAGCGACACACCTACGTGAATCATTATAATCAGCAGCAGCAGCAGCAGCAGCAAGTGAAGTGAGAAAAGCAAAGCAGACTTGAGGAACACGCAGGGCCACTCTTTGTTGCTGAGGCCCCCACCCACCCACCAGCTGCGAGACTACCACCCACCCACCAGCTGCGACACTACCACCCACCCACCAGCTGCGAGACTACCACCCACCCACCAGCTGCGACACTACCACCAACCCACCAGCTGCGACACTACCACCCACCCACCAGCTGCGACACTACCACCCACCCACCAGCTGCGACACTACCACCAACCCACCCACCAGCTGCGAGACTACCACCCACCCACTAGCTGCGAGACTACCACCCACCCACCAGCTGCGACACTACCACCCACCCACCAGCTGCGACACTACCACCCACCCACCAGCTGCGAGACTACCACCCACCCACCAGCTGCGAGACTACCACCCACCCACCAGCTGCGAGACTACCACCCACCCACTAGCTGCGAGACTACCACCCACCCACCAGCTGCGACACTACCACCAACCCACCAGCTGCGACACTACCACCCACCCACCAGCTGGGACTACCACCCACCCACCAGCTGCGGACTACCACCCACCCACCAGCTGCGAAACTACCACCCACCCACCAGCTGCGACACTACCATCAACCCACCAGCTGCGACACTACCACCACCCACCAGCTGCGAGACCACTACCACCAACCCACCCACCAGCTGCGACATTACCAACCCACCCACCTGCTGCGAGATTACCACCCACCCACCTGCTGCGAGATTACCACCCACCCACCAGCTGCGAGACTACCACCCACCCACCAGCTGCGAGACTACCACCACCCACCAGCTGCGAGACTACCACCCACCCACCAGCTGCGAGACTACCACCCACCCACCAGCTGCGAGACTACCACCCACCCACCTAGCTGCGAGGACTACCACCCACCCACCAGCTGCGACACTACCACCCAACCCACCAGCTGCGACACTACCACCACCCACCAGCTGCGAGACTACCACCCACCCACCAGCTGCGAGACTACCACCCACCCACCAGCTGCGACACTCCACCCACCCACCAGCTGCGACACTACCACCCACCCACCAGCTGGAACTACCACCCACCCAACAGCTGCGACACTACCACCACCCACCAGCTGCGACACTACCACCAACTCACCAGCTGCGAGACTACCACCCACCCACCAGCTGCGACACTACCACCCACCCACCAGCTGCGACGACTACCACCCACACCCACCAGCTGCTGGAGACTACCACCCACCCACCAGCTGCGAGACTACCACCACCCACCAGCTGCGAGACTACCACCCACCCAGCGCTGCGAGACTACCACCCACCCACCAGCTGCGAGACTACCACCACCCACCAGCTGCGAGACTCACCACCCACCCACCAGCTGCGAGACTACCACCCACCCAGCAGCTGCGAGACTACCACCCACCCACCAGCTGCGAGACTACCACCCACCCACCAGCTGCGAGACTACACCCACCCAGCAGCTGCGGGACTACCACCCACCCACCAGCTGCGGGACTACCACCCACCCACCAGCTGCGGACTACCACCCACCCAGCAGCTGCGGCTACCCCCACCCAGCAGCTGGACTACCACCCACCCAGCGCTGCGAGACTACCACCACCCACAGCTGCGAGACTACCACCCACCCACCAGCTGCGAGACTACCACCACCCACAGCTGCGAGACTACCACCACCCACCAGCTGCGAGACTACCACCCCCCACCAGCTGCGAGACTAAACCACGCTGGGACACCCCACCCACAGCTGCGGACTACCACCAACCCACCAAGCTGCGAGACTACCACCCACCCACAGCTGCGAGACTACCACCCACCCACAGCTGCGGTCACCACCACGAAACCACCCACCAAGCTGCGAGACTACCACCCACCCACCAGCTGCGGACTACCACCCACCCACCAGCTGCAGACTACACTGGCGGGTCACCACCTACTGAAGACCACACTGACGGACACCACCTGCTAAAGACCACACTGGCGGGTCACCACCTGCTGAAGACCACACTGACGGGTCACCACCTACTGAAAACCACACTGACGGGTCACCACCTACTGAAGACCACACTGACGGGTCACCACCTACTGAAGACGAACACTGACGGGTCACCACCTACTGAAGACCACACTGACGGGTCACCACCTACTGAAGACCACACTGACGGGTCACCACCTACTGAAGACCACACTGACGGGACACCACCTGCTAAAGACCACACTGACGGGTCACCACCTGCTGAAGACCACACTGACGGGTCACCACCTACTGAAAACCACACTGACGGGTCACCACCTACTGAAGACCACACTGACGGGTCACCACCTACTGAAGACGAATACTGATGGGTCACCACCTGCTGAAGACCACACTGACAGGTCACCACCTACTGAAGACGAACACTGACGGGTCACCACCTACTGAAGACCACACTGACGGGTCACCACCTACTGAAGACCACACTGACGGGTCACCACCTACTGAAGACCACACTGACGGGTCACCATCTACTGAAGACCACACTGACAGGTCACCACACTGACGGGTCACCACCTACTGAAGACCACACTGACAGGTCACCACCTACTGAAGACCACACTGACAGGTCACCATCTACTGAAGACCACACTGACAGGTCACCACCTACTGAAGACCACACTGACGGGTCACCACCTACTGAAGACCACACTGACGGGTCACCACCTACTGAAGACGAACACTGACGGGTCACCATCTACTGAAGACCACACTGGCAGGTCACCACCTACTGAAGACCACACTGACGGGTCACCACCTACTGAAGACCACACTGACGGGTCACCACCTACTGAAGACCACACTGACGGGTCACCACCTACTGAAGACCACACTGACGGGTCACCACCTACTGAAGACCACACTGACGGGTCACCACCTACTGAAAACCACACTGACGGGTCACCACCTACTGAAGACCACTGACGGGTCACCACCTACTGAAGACCACACTGACGGGTCACCACCTGCTGAAGACGAACACTGACGGGTCACCACCTACTGAAGACGAACACTGACGGGTCACCACCTACTGAAGACCACACTGACGGGTCACCATCTACTGAAGACCACACTGACAGGTCACCACACTGACGGGTCACCACCTACTGAAGACCACACTGACAGGTCACCACCTACTGAAGACCACACTGACAGGTCACCATCTACTGAAGACCACACTGACAGGTCACCACCTACTGAAGACCACACTGACGGGTCACCATCTACTGAAGACCACACTGACAGGTCACCACCTACTGAAGACCACACTGACGGGTCACCACCTACTGAAGACCACACTGACAGGTCACCTACTGAAGACGAACACTGACGGGTCACCATCTACTGAAGACCACACTGGCAGGTCACCACCTACTGAAGACCACACTGACGGGTCACCACCTACTGAAGACCACACTGACGGGTCACCACCTACTGAAAACCACACTGACGGGTCACCACCTACTGAAGACCACACTGACGGGTCACCACCTACTGAAAACCACACTGACGGGTCACCACCTACTGAAGACCACTGACGGGTCACCACCTACTGAAGACCACACTGACGGGTCACCACCTGCTGAAGACGAACACTGACGGGTCACCACCTACTGAAGACGAACACTGACGGGTCACCACCTACTGAAGACCACACTGACGGGTCACCACCTGCTGAAGATGAACACTGACGGGTCGCCACCTACTGAAGACGAACACTGAGGGGTCACCACCTACTGAAGACGAACACTGACGCGTCACCACCTAATGAAGACGAACACTGACGCGTCACCACCTACTGAAGACGAACACTGACGGGTCACCACCTACTGAAGACGAACACTGACGGGTCACCACCTACTGAAGACGAACACTGACGCGTCACCACCTACTGAAGACGAACACTGACGCGTCACCACCTACTGAAGACGAACACTGACGGGTAACCACCTACTGAAGACGAACACTGACGGGTCACCACCTACTGAAGACGAACACTGACGGGTCACCACCTACTGAAGATGTGGTCTTCACATCTCTTCTGGTTCTACCAACTCTTCAGTACTCGACTGAAGAAACCTACTGTGTTGGAGAAACGTTTGGAAATAAAGATACCTAACTGTTGCACATGTCTTACCTAACAACCTGTCGGTATTTTATACCTTTTTAGTATGTAGATAAAGATACTCAAGTGCTATTTATTGTGAGGAAATAGACACCCAAGTGTTGCACACGTATCTTATTTGTCTACTTGTCGGTGTTGAAAACCATTAATATAAAGTGAGGTTAGGTTAGCTTAAGTTGAGGTTGGGTTAAGTTAGTTGAGGTTAGGTTAGCTTAAGTTGAGGTTGGGTAAAGTTAGTTTAGGTTAGGTTAAGTTAGTTGAGGTTAGCAGATGTGAAGTTAATAAGAATTAAATCGGGTGAGGATCAGGCAGGACTACAAAGAGACCTGGACAGGCTACAAGCCTGGTCCAGCAGCTGGCTCTTTGAATTTAACCCCACCAAGTGCAAAGTCATGAAGATCCGGGAAGGGCAAAGAAGACCGCAGACAGAGTATAGTCTAGGTGGCCAAAGACTGTAAACCTCACTCAAGGAAAAAGATCTTGGGGTGAGTATAATACCGAGCACATCTCCTGAGGCACACATCAATCAGATAACTGCTGCAGCATACGGGCGGCTGGCAAACCTAAGAATAACGTTCTTGAACAATTTAGTAAGGAATTGTTCAAGACTGTACACCATGTACGTGAGGCCCATACTGGAGTATGCAGCACCAGTTTGGAACCCACACCTGGTCAAGCACGTCACGAAATTAGAGAAATTTCAAAGGTTTGCAACAAGACTAGTCCCAGAGCTAAGGGGATTGTCCTACGAAGAAAGGTTAAGGGAAATCGGCCTGACGACACTGGAGGACAGGAGGGTTAGGGGAGACATGATAACGACATACAAAATACTGCGAGGAATTGACAAGGTGGATAGAGACAGGATGTTCCGGAGATGGGACACAGAAACAAGGGGTCACAATTGGAAGTTGAAGACTCAGATGAGTCAAAGATATGTTACAAGTATATCTTTAGTCATAGAGTTGTCAGGAAGTGGAATAGTCTGCCAACTAACGTAGTGGAGGCAGAAATCATACATAGTTTTAAGAGAGGACCTAGTAGCGATCAGTGAAGAGGTAGGGTCAGGAGCTATGACTCGACCCCTACAACCACAAATATGAGTACACACACACACACACACACTCTCTCTCTTTTTCTCTCTATAGGATATTTAAGGGCCATGATAGTGGGTTTTTGTGGTTGATGAATATGGAGGTGGAGCAGTGAGTGTGGGCCCGGGGCAGAGAGCATGGTTATACTATCAATAGCTTCCTAGTCGAGCGGGGTTAGGGTTATGTCAGAAATTATGGTGATGTCGGCAGAGTTTTGAGTCTCATTCATGAAAAATTCATTTGGACTGTCAATCTTTGGTCTGATTAACGGCTCACTGAACACAGAGTCGTATTGTGAGTCAAACGAGTGGTATTGTGGCACAGATGGTAAGGTATTGTGATATTGTAGACTACAAATTATCCCACTGAGAAGTAGGTATACTAATTGATCATTCTATAAGCATAATGTGTGGGTTTAGCGATTAGTTATGATTATAATAATATAAGCATAATGAGCCCAAGACTTTTCAACATTTTATAAATATGAGGAATTTTTAATTGATCACTACATGTGTATGTGTACCTCATCTGTATACCTGTCTGTAACTTCTGACCCCCCATGTGTACGTGTACCTCATCTCTATACCTGTGTGTAACTTCTGACCCCCCATGTGTATGTGTACCTCATCTCTATACCTGTTGTAACTTCTGACCCCCCATGTGTATGTGTACCTCATCTCTATACCTGTGTGTAACTTCTGACCCCCCATGTGTATGTGTACCTCATCTCTATACCTGTGTGTAACTTCTGACCCCCCATGTGTATGTGTACCTCATCTCTATACCTGTGTGTAACTTCTGACCCCCCATGTGTATGTGTACCTCATCTCTATACCTGTTGTAACTTCTGACCCCCATGTGTATGTGTACCTCATCTCTATACCTGTGTGTAACTTCTGACCCCCCATGTGTATGTGTACCTCATCTCTATACCTGTGTGTAACTTCTGACCCCCCATGTGTATGTGTACCTCATCTCTATACCTGTGTGTAACTTCTGACCCCCATGTGTATGTGTACCTCATCTCTATACCTGTGTGTAACTTCTGACCCCCCATGTGTATGTGTACCTCATCTCTATACCTGTGTGTAACTTCTGACCCCCATGTGTATGTGTACCTCATCTCTATACCTGTGTGTAACTTCTGACCCCCATGTGTATGTGTACCTCATCTCTATACCTGTGTGTAACTTCTGACCCCCATGTGTATGTGTACCTCATCTCTATACCTGTGTGTAACTCTGACCCCCATGTGTATGTGTACCTCATCTCTATACCTGTGTGTAACTTCTGACCCCCATGTGTATGTGTACCTCATCTCTATACCTGTGTGTAACTTCTGACCCCCCATGTGTATGTGTACCT